>CM028353.1:35733524-36040532 GCA_016618105.1 Dendrobium huoshanense | reverse complement strand
CCAAGAGATCAATATATAGCATCCAAATAAATTTTTATTAGTGGAAAAAAATGGTCACTATTCTAAGGACCCTAAGTTTTTTATCACTATTAATTTTAGTAACCAAGTTTTTAATTTTAGAAACCAAATTTGATGGTCGGTAATGGCCTATAAAACCCTAATTCCTACTACTGCAAACAAATGACTAAAGAATGTTAGTAGCTTACCCCTGAATTTGTGGAAAGATGTACTCAGCCCTCCAACCAATTCTTACATCAAATCCTGGGAACAAGCTGACGGATGTTTTGTTTCTGATCTGAGAAATGCCATCTCCACCCAAAGAAGTTGAGAGCTTCCATTTCCAACCCGTTGCATTGGTGTGGAAGTTGTGGCCTACTCCTACCTGCATTGACATTTAGAATAATTATCATCCATATCATGTTTAATGATATTTTTCTGTTTGATAAAATATAAAATGCCTAAAAGCGACCATAATTTCTTCCATTATGTAAGGTATGATGTACCTAACATAAATATACAGTGAAATTATGATCAAATAGAATGATGTGAGAAAAGCAGTAACTTTCATCATAGATATTTCTTCACATAGGTTAAATTTAATACATCTACTCTCCTAATCAGATCATAGGAAGGCCGCCGTTTTATGTGACCAAACCATCTAAGGAGACTCTTTGTAATCTAATCTGCCACTGGAGCTACTCAAACCTTTTCACGTATATGCTCATTTCGAGTCATGTTTCTAAGAGTTAAGCCACTCCACCTGAGCATCCTCATCTCTGAAACACTTAACTTAATATTATGCTTCTCTTTTAATTGCCAACATTCTATGTCATAAATCATTGCAGGTCTAACCACCATCTTATAGAATTTTCCCTAAAGTTTGAGTGGTACTTTCTATCACACAACAAGCCTGATGCATTGAGGTATTTTGTTGATAATCAACGAAAATTTGTTAAATGAATTATCACGTTTATTTAAACCATCAATAAATCTTCAAATTAATACCTTACGAATGATTATCATCTTGGAAACATGAAAAATAAAAATATTAGCAAATTATAGTTACTGCTGTGAGGAGGTGAAACCACAATGGTAATGTACTTTAAGTATTTAAATTTATGTCATAGAATCTGCCCCGCATTCATTAAAACTCTATCCATTCAACTAATAAGTTTACATTAAAATGATTTATGTTTATTAAGTGGAAATTGCACTCATCTAACAGCAGTCATAAAATCGATACCAAAGAAGCAACAATTTCTATAAACGGTATCTTTAAAGCCTTTTTTTTTGTTTTTAAATAAACATAAACACTTTTAGTACGTAACATAAAGACAGAAGAACGACTATACTTGCAAGACACCCAATAAAAGTAATAACGTTGTTGGGAACCTAAAGGCAACCTTGAAGCCAGTCGAAATCTGAACATGGATTGCTCTTAGCTTGAAAAAATGACATGCACGCAAACAATCAACAAGGCAAAAAGTTTAATGGCCAAACCAGAAATTTTGTTGTCCGGAAGTGATGAGGACATCCATAGGAGATTCCAGCACACGTACAGAGGGGTCGTCAAGCGACGGCCATGATTCAGAGTCTTTATTTTTTATGTTTTATTTTATTCATGCAATTGTTATTTCATGTTTTTCCATTTGTACCCCTATGAGGGAGTTAGTGTCTATTGTAGCCCAAGGGCAATGTTGTCTTTTATTTCCGGTTAGCCTATATATAGGCTTTATCATTGTATTTGCTACTTCGTTTTTGATAAATGAAAATTTTATTTTGATGATTCTCTTTGTGAGTTCATGAAGCCTCTAAAGACCTCTTTGTGAGTTCTTGAAGAGGAGATTGCCGGAGATCTCTTGGTGAATTCTACCGGTGGTGTGGTGCAAGGTTAGTAAATCCGGCAATTACAATTTCCTCGAAGCCCCTCCTTTTCTTCCCCACCCCGCCGACCCCCTCTTCCTCCCCTTTTTCTTGCCGTTGCCCCCACTGGATTGGCCAAACCGCCGACCCTCCCTGTCAGCTGCTTCCAGCCAGTTTCCCCCAGCCCGTCCCTAGCCCAGTTCCTGGGATTGGCCGCCAGCTTCTCCCTTCCCCCTCATTCAAATTTCAAAGTTTGATATTCCAAGTGGCTTCATGAGGACATAAGTGCTTTCCAAAATTAGCCCCTTGATTTTAGCTCCAATATTAATTGGATCTAATTTGAATGATCAATTCAAATTACCTCTAATTGATAACTCCCCAATTTTGGAAATGTTTCATCTCAGAAATCTGAAAAATAAATTCAGATTTATTTAATTATTAGACTAGTAAGTGGGCCCCACTTGCTTATAATTTCTAACCTTTTTTTATATGGCCAGCCATGCATAGAGCCCAAATTCTCTCCCTTGTTATTAATTCCTATCCAATTAATCCCTATTCTTCTCCTAAAACGGCTGGCCCCTCATGGGATTAACTTGAATTCTCAGTTAATTTCCCTCCCACTCTGTCTAAGGGAAATTCAAATTGAGGTTGATCATTAGCCTCTCAAACCTCCACCAAATTCAGCCGCCCACTCCTTCCCTCCTCACTACCCGACCCTTTGCTCCACCCGCCCCTAGGCTCCACCTCTCCTAGGTGACAACTCCATCTGTCTTTATTGTGACGCCAAGATTTCTTTCCCATGAACATGCATGGCGGATCCTGAACATGAATGGGGGCTTGTGTTTGACGCCCACGGTAATCTCAACATCCTACAATCGCCATTCTTCGATGCGTGATTTGACCCCGACGACGACACCGTTGGAGCTTACTTGGATCGGATCCTCCCGACCCTCGTGCAAGTCATCGACAGACAAAGTCCAGACTACGAGTGGACCATCGACGACCGACCTTCCACGCCACCTCCACATCCTACGCCTTCCTCTCCATCACTACGGATCGCCGGCATCGTCTACCTCGGAGTGGTCTCATCCCTTGTGTGGTTCTTCTTCCTCCGACAACCCTAGACATAGAAGAGTGAGCTTATGTCACAACCCAACCCGACCGGAACGAATCCTTCGCGTCGGGCCGCGACAAATGAAAAATTCAGGATCTAGTTTTGGAATTTGCTTCAGACATTCTTCCAAATTTCAAACATACAGAACAAAAAACACATAGCTACTATAACTTCCAAATATACAGAACATTTCATCTATCATTTTCTCCTTTCATCAAAATAATCATGTACAATACAGTGCATGGCTATCGACAGAAAGAACATAACATAAAAGCCATGACTGTACAAAAATCAAAAGTATAAAATACCTAATCACTGATCAGACACAGAACTGTTAGTCCAAGATCTCCTTCCCTTTCTCATAACCTGAAAACCACGCAGATAACAAGGATGAGCTAACAGCTCAGCAAGACTACACTTACCAATCAAAATCTCCAGAAACACACATCATAAAACAACTCATAAGCGATTATTCAAATAACTGTGCAGAATTCAAATAATCGTACAGAAATCGTAAAGTTAATAGAACACAGATACTTGATCAAACCGAAATCAAACCATATATGGAATTCATTTCATATAACAGAATATCCAAGTCAGATTTCACAGAACAACAAAATCGTACAGAACAATCAGAAATCGTACATAACGGATTTTCAAATCAGATAAAATCACCTTTCAATATCAGATCACACATCACATAACCCTGGTCCTGACAGAATCTCGACGGATTCTGGCCCCTTATGGCTCCCTTCCCTGACACTGACAGAATTTCAGGGGATTCTAGCCCCTTATGTCTCCCTTTGTGCTTATAGCACCAGAAGATAACATATATACATAATTTTCATAACAGAACTTGTTTTCAGATTTTCCTGACCTAGACAACGAAATCACAAAGGATTCCGGCCCCTTTTAACTCCCTTTTGATATCACAGCACATCAAATCATTCAAATCAGAAAATCGGATTACGTCAGAAAAATCGTCAGCGGCAAAACGTCAGTATATGGAATTTACATATAATTCACATATTCAGAAATTTACCAAATTACCACAGATAATACAAAACAACATTGTAAGACTTTTATTGTACTGAAGCAATATTTTTCAACATCCTGATAATTCATTATTCAATTAAAACACTACATAATTTAAAATAACCAGTGAAAATCTTCCAGATAATACTCAAAACGTGCACAAATATCATCTCAGAAACATACCAAAAGTTACGCGGTAAAAAGTTTGTCAGTACGAAACAAAACCAAATATTCGCTAAGGGAAATAAAATCCGAGACAGAAAAGTCGTCAAAAGTCTCGTTTCTAAAAATTGAGAAAGACGGAATGTGCCTTACCTCGAGTCAGTCAACTTTTTCAACTACAGCGACGGACGAAAACGGACCAAAGTCGCCCAAAAATCATTTTTCTTCCATCTTCCTTCGACTTTCTCTCTCCTGGCTTTCTCTCTCTTCAAAAAGATCTCATTTTCATATATATCCATGCAGATCGTTCTGGACAATCCAAAATCGTCCCGAAACGATTTGCCCACTGAACGAATTTCGTTCAAACGAAATAGTTATCGTTCCTGGACGAGTTGCTCTCTGGACAAATTTCGTACGGACGAACCCTACTTCGTCCTGGGACGAACTTCTCTGTCACCTGATTTTTGAACCGATCGTCCCGGACGAACCTAGAAGGAAAACTTCATCCGGATGAACCTGAAAGGGAAAATGGCTTTCATAGCTTAAGCCTCAAGGTGAAACGATCGCTTTGTTAATCGTCGGATTCTAGTTGGCTTTTCATTGTCATTGCTTTTAATGGACATCGTTATTTTATTGATCTTGCTAATTTAGTTGTAACAACTTGCCTAGACTTGGTTGAAATCTAAGATCTTTTTTTGAAGTATCAATTGTGAGAAGCATCAAGATTGTACTATCATTATCTTAACGAACTTTTATTAATTTTCTAAGACTCAATTCCTGGTTTCACATCAGGAAGACCCTTTTAACAATAAAGTTCAAGACTAAGATATGGCCCGGTTCTTAGAACTAGGAGCAACAACAAAAACAACAACAAGCCTTTATTCCACTATGTGGGATTAACTACATAAATCATTTTTCTCCATGATGTACAATTAAGAGTCAATTCTTATTTAAATCAAATAAAAAATCTCATTTTTAATACTTTCTAACCAAATATTTTTAGATCTACCTCTACATTTCTTAACATAGGCCGAATCTAATACATCTATTTTTCTAAAAGGGTCATCGGAATGTCGGCATCTTATGTGATTAAACCATCTAAGGCGACTGTCTCTAATCTTATTTGTCACTAGAGCTACTCTACCTTTTCATATATACACTCATTTCGCATTTTAACATAAATATAAAGCCCCTCATCCACCTGAGCATCCCCATCTCTGCAACATTTAAACTTAATTTTATGCTTCTCTTTTAATGACCAACATTCTACGTTATAAAGCATTGCAGACCTCACCACCATCTTATAAAAAATTTCCTTAAGTTTAAGGGTTAATTTTCTATCACATAGCAGCAAGCCCGATGCATTCCTCTACTTTAATCATCCAACTTGAATCTACTAATAATACATCCATCTATTTCACCATCGCTTTGAAAAATAGACTCGAGATATCACTCTTTTTAAGGACTTGATCACTAGCATCACAATCCCATAATTGGATTTACAACCACTAAATTACACTCCATGTACTCACCTTTAAATCTACTCAAACAAAAACATTTAGAATTCAAGGTTGACTTCCATAATTCAAAATTTTCACCAACTCACTCTCCAGTTTTATCAACAAGAAGATATCATTAACAAAAAGCATACACCAAAATACATCGTCTTGCAAATGTCCATTAAGAACATTCATGACTAAAGAATAAGAATATGGGCTTAATGCTGATCTTTAATGTACTCCAACTAAACTAGGGAAATAACCAACTTATGTTTGAACACAATTAATAACTCATGTATATATACCCTTAAGAATATAACCACAATTATACAATTTCTTTTCTAAAACTCTCAAGAGCACTTCTTTTCGAACTTTATTACATGTTTTATCTAAATCAATAAATATCATATGTAGATGCACCTCTCTATACTTCTGTATCAAACTGATATGCCAGGGGGGGTCACCTTGTGGGGCCAAGAGGAGTTAATATTCACTATGTAAGGAGGAGAAATTATGAAAAAATTATTAGAAAAGTTTATTTAGAGAAAGATGGCTGATTGAATTTAGATTGGGGAGAAAATTAGGAAATGTTTATTTAAGGAAATGGACTGATTTGAATTCATATTTGGGAGTGAATTAAGAAGGTTTTATTTAGATAAAGAGGGCTTATTTGAATTCAAATTTGAGAGGAAATTATAAAGGTCTTATAAAGGGAAAGAATGCTAATTTGAATTTATATTTTAGAGGGAAATACGATAGTTTATTTAAGGATAATTATGTTGTTTTATTTTCATTATGTGATTTATGAATGATGTAGTTTTATTTATTAGATTTAAATGAGAATTTGACTTTTAACCGGACACAATGGCGAAAAAGGATTCATATAGCCGACCCCACGTAGTGGGACAAAGGCTTGATGTCGTTGTTGTTGTTGTTGTAGTTTTCTTAGAAGTTGTTCCTAACGGTGTATATTTGTGGGAGAACTGATCTACCTCTCGAATAATAGATCAATTGTATATTTCATTATTGTTCAAATATTAATCAAAATGAACCCCTATCTTGAAATTCCTACAGTTTTCTACTTGTAACCTTCAGTTTTTGCTTCCAAAACGCATCAAATCAATATTAGAATGAGGTTTTTTTGAGATAATGGCAGCAAAGAAGGTGGATGCGTTGGAAGGCAAAATGGAGTAATTCAAATTCAGGGTGGAAGGAGAAATTCTCAACCCTCGGAAGAAGATTTTCAACCACGGAGAATCGGATGGAAAGCTGATTTGGGGGGGGGTTGGAGGAGATGATGAAGAAGCTTACTGAGATATAATCCAAAAGTCCACCCATGGTTCCGATTGCTAACCCTAACCACGATTTGATTGGGATTCCCTTGGCCGAATCTAAGGGAAAAGAGACGGGCAAGAAGAGTTCGAAGAGGAGAGTTTCTTCCTTCAAGAGTGATCGTCTAAGGAACTGATGAGGGGTGGAATTGGGTTTCCCGAAGGGGGGGATAGCAAGAATGATCTCTCCATGTTTCACATGTGTATCGAGGGTGAAAATCCCACATTTCTTCCACCTTCCTTGCCTGACCTTATCCCCATAACTCAGTTCAACCCCTTTCACCTCCGGTCACCCACTCTCTTTGTCCAACATGCCTCCCATAGCAGTTGGCCACACCACCACCTTACAATCGTTATGCTGGACGAGGAAGAAACTATTGGAGCGATGACGATCCTAGAATGAGGAAGTTGAAGATACCGATATTCGAAGAGGAGGATGCACATGGGTGGGTATACCGGGTGGAGAGATATTTCGCGGTGAATGGGATGAGAGAGGGGAGAAGCTTACGGCCGCATGACTATATCTAGAGGGGAAAGCCCTTGCTTGGTTCCAGCCTTCCAGTGGCGGGAGACTAGATAATAGATCCGCTCTTTGAAGGAGTTTAAGGATTGCTTATTGGAACGCTTTAGAACCGTTCGGAAAGGTGACCTACACACGTAAATTCATTGCCTTGACCCAAGAGGGGACCATCATGGAGTACAGGGAAATGTTTGAGTTATTTTCGGGGCAGTTGAGAGGAATTTCGGAGGCTTTGTTGGAGAAAAATTTCATGAAAGACCTCAAACTTGACATATGGGCAAACCTCCTATTACTAAGGTCAATAGGATTGAAGGAGACCATGGAGCTAGCCAATATAGTAGAGTAGCGGAGACAAATGGAGAGGACCAACAGGAGCGAAGTCACTAGAGGTTCCTATAGGAACCCCTCAACTTCATTGGCACTGAAGACTCAGATGGTGTCATGTCAGCGAAAGGCACCAAGAGAGAAGAGTGAGGAAGATCGCCCAGGAGCCAACTTCAAGCGCCACACAGATGCAGAGGTGCATGACAAAAGAGTGAACTGTTTGTACTTTTGATGCGATAAGAAGTATGCATCCAAACATTGGTGCAAGGACCACACACTCCAAATCCTTATAGTTTGTGATAAGGTGGAGACCGACAGAAAAGAGTTGGATGATGAAGCAGAAGAGCAAGGGGAGCACCTACACCTTGATGTAGCGGAAGTGTCCCTCAACTTAGTGGTGGGATTTACTCCAAATTACACCATGAAGGTGAGGAATAAATTAGGGAGCAGTCAGTGTTGGTCTTGGTGGATATCGAAGCTAAACATAATTTCATCTCAAATTAGGTTGTGGACCAATTGGGTATGAAGTTGGAGGATACAATGAGTTTTGGAGTCATAATAGGGTCAGGGGAGGTGGAAAGGCATAGGGGGATTTGTAGGAGGTTGGTGCTGACATTCCAGGGCATACATATAGTGGAGGATTTTCTTCCCTTTGATTTGGAGAGCACAAATGTGCTTTTGAGGATAATGCAGTTACACACAATGGGGGAGACGAATGTAGCCTGGAAATCTTTGACTATGGAGATTTAGATGGACGAGAAGAGGGTGGAACTGTGAGGAGATGTCAGCCTACGTAGAAACCTGGTTTCAATCAAAATCATGATCACAACAATAAAGGGAACACAACCAGGCTGCTTGGTGGAGCCACAGAACCTGAAGGAGTTGAGAGGGTTCTTAAGTCTCATCAGATACTGCCAAAAGTTTGTGCGAGGGTATGGCACAATATCATGACAATGATGGAGGAGTTGAATGATAGTTTCAATTGAGGGGAAACGACAACACAAGTTTTTTAGTAGTTAAAGAAAGTAATGACCAGCATGCCTATATTAGCACTTCCTGACTTTAACAGACCATTTGTGGTCGAGGCGGATGCATCGGGATACAGACTAGGGGCAAACGCTCATGCAAGTTTATCGGCCCATTGCTCACCTCAGCCATGTGCTCACGATGAAGGCGAGGCTCAACTTTGTATACAAGTGGGAGTTGATGGTGATTGTCTTAGCTATCCAGAAGTGGCAACCATATTGGTTGAGGCGACACTTTATTGCCAAGACAGACCCGAGGAAATTGAAGTGTCTGCTGGAACAAAGGATGGGGACTAAGGAGCATCAGGGGGGCTATCCAAGTTACTTGGATATGATTGTGAGATCCAGTGTCGCCCAAGAATGGATGATGCAAAGAACTAGAAAGAAAAAACCAAAACGGAAAACACAATGGCTAGTAGAACTTTTCTCAATTCAACTTAAAGTAGACAAACACCAAAAAGCAACTTGAAACAAACAAAAGTTAGACAAAAACAAAACTAAAATAAAAATAAAACAAACTACCCTCATAACAACCAATTAGTGATCACCTCACAGACAACGAAATAGTAGGTAAGATAAAAAGTGCTTAAGGACATGCAAACCAAAGGTCCACCACAGCAACTTTGGGTCAACGTCCACTACAAGACTTCTCCGACAAATGCTACCAAACCGGCCAACAACAGTTTCAAGAGCTTGAGAAGAAAGATACAAATTGGGTGGAAACTTGTGGAGAGAAGAAATAGGTAAGAAGCCCAACACGAAATCAAAGAGAGGAGAAGAGAATTGGAAATAGCTAGCAAGCTTTCCAAGAAAAAACCCTCTGGTTTTTTTAGATATCTTGACTCACCAAAAATAGCCCCCACATGACACAAAACAACCTATATTTATAGGTGAAAAGAGGAAGTCAAATAGCCCAAATAGCCACTATATATAGTAGAAGAGAGAGAGCCAAATAGCCAAAACAGCCGCCCACCAAACCAATCAGAAAAGGGGAGGCAAAAGGCCAATAGGCAGCCAAATGGAGCAGCACCCGAAGGCCAGCGGAACACAACCACCGAACGGACAGTGCTAGGGGGAAGGAACTGGGCAAGCAGAGGAACCGAAGGGCCAAAACAAAGGGGGGGGGATGAACCGAGAGAGCAGTTTAATGAGCTGAAAAAGGCAGCAGCTCACAATAATGAGCTGAAAAAGGTAGTATAACACAACAGCTCCCCAACTAGGCAACAAAATAATCCCCCTTGCCTACATCAAATTCTCCTCCGGTTGAAAATTCTCATCTCCTGATGAGAGTGAATATGGACTTTCCTTACACATCGAATGATTCTTATCCAATTCTTAAATTAAAATTGTGTACTTTCTTTGGATCTTTTTATTTTCTTGTTTAAACTGAGCTTGAACAAGTTCATTTCTCTTTTCATACTTTTCTGTACACAAGTGCATCTTCATCTGAAGTTTATATAACTCATTTTGAATCGGATCGGTAGAACTACCTTGGGAAGGAACCCAGCTGTTGGTTGGAATTTGGACTTCAAGATTACATGACTGATTTTCATCCACAACTGACTCAATGGCTTCTAGGTTTTGGTCCATTACAAAGAGCAAGACATTAAAAAATTACACCAACAAATAGACAACTCACACGACTAACCTGGATTCACAAACCTCAGGCTCTGATACCAAACTTGATGCAGACAATTAGAAAGAAAATACTAAAAAATGAGAACACAATGGCTAGTAGAATTTTTCTCAATTCAACTTAAAGTAGGCAAACACCGAAGACCAACTTGAAACAAACAAAAGTTAGACAAAAGTAAAACTAAAATAAAAATAAAACAAGCTGCCCTCAGAACAACCAACTAATGGTCTCCTCACATGCAACGAAATAGTAGGTAAGATAAAAATTGCTTAAGGACATGCAAACCAAAGGTTCACCACAGCAACTTTGGGCCAACGCCCACCACAAGACTCATCCGACAAATGCTACCAAACCAGCTAACAACACTTTCAAGAGTTTGAGAAGAAAGATACAAATAGTGTGGAAACTAGTGGAGAGAAGAAATAGGTAAGAAGCCTATGACAAAATCAAAGAGAGGAGAAGATAATTGGAAATAGCTCACAAGCTTTCCAAGAAGAAAGCCTCATATTTTTTAGATATCTTGACTCACCAAAAACATCCCCCAAATGACACAAAACAACCTATATTTATAGGTGAAAAGAGGAAGCCAAACAGTCACTATATATAGTAGAAGAGAGAGAGAGCCAAACAGCCAAAACAGCCGCCCACCAAGCCAATCAGAAAAGGGGAGAAAAAAGGCCAATAGGCAGCCGAATGGAGCAGCACACGAAGGGCCAGCGGGACATAGCCACCAAACCGACAGCGCCAGGGGGAAGGAATCGGGCAAGCAGTGGAACCGAAGAGTCAAAACAGAGGGGGGGAATGAACCTGGACAGCAGTTTAATGAGCTGAAAAAGGCAGTAGCTCACAATAATGAGTTGAAAAAGGCAGTAGAACACAGCAGCTCCCCAACTATGCAATAAAATACCCCCCCCCCCTGCAAACATCACTAGAGAACAAGGTCGTGAATGCACTATCGAGGAAAATGGACGAGCCATAGCTGACAACTCTATCAATAGCCATATGCTGATGGGAAACAGAAGCACGGGAGGTACTAATCAAGTGAAATGATCTATCAGAGTATGAAGCTGATAGACCAGCCGATTTGATTGGGAGGGAATTGAAAAGTTTCCTAATTAAGAGGGAACTATTTATGAAGATTCTTAATCAAATGGGAATTGTTTGGGAAAATTTTTAATTACCTTTGGGAGGGAATTATTTAGGGCAAGAGATCTAATTTGAATTCAAATTCTAAGAGAGAATTATTTAGGGAAAATGAGGAATTAAGGGGGATTGTTTAGGAAAGTTTTAATTACCATTGGGAGGAAATTAATTATGGAAATAAATCTAATTTGAATTCAAATCTGAGAGGGATTTATATAGGGAAAGGGGGCTGATTTGGGAGGGAATTATGGGAGCATATTTATGTGAGGTACTATGGATCCAGTGCAAAGGCAAAATATAGAGTTATGGCCCTGGGAATATGTGAGGTACTATGGATCAAAATAATTCTAGAAGATCTGAAAATCAAATGGGACAAACTCATAAAACTACATTGCGACAACAAATCAACAATTAGAATAACTCACAATCCAGTTCAACATGATAGAACCAAGCACATAGAAGTTTGCATACATTTTATAATAGAAAAATTAAACAGTGGACTTATATGTATCAACCATGTACCATCAAAAGATCTTGCAGATATCCTTATCAAATGAGTGGATAATGTTGTCTTTCTCAGAATGATAGCCAAGCTGAGAATGGCAGATTCATACTTCCCAGCTTAAGGGGGAGTGTTAAAATACAATCGTTCAGTGCAAATAAGATCCAACGGCTACAGTGCATGATCCGTGGGATGCATGACTTACGCCAAAAATTTTTCCATGTTTGGGTAGCTTATGTATGAAGGATTCTATTAAAGTTATTATGTAATTATTTGTTTTTGTATTAAGATTTCTTATATAGATCTATAAATAGAAAAGAAATCATATAATAAAGCAAGCCTTTTCTTCTCAAACCTCTTGTTTTTAACAATAACAATGAGGTGTTGTGAGATGGTGCATAGGCTCCATAATAATTTCAGGCTTGAGAAAACCTTTTCGAGTTTCTTGGGCTATAAAGCCCTCATGGACAACTAATGGTGTATGAGGGAATAACCAAAAGGGCCCCTCCATCAATACCTTCATACAAAAGTGCGAGGAATGAGATGACTTGGCCAAGGTCAGTTAAGATCATTAGATTTTTTCTTGCCCAAGTCAGCCCTTAGCCAATTACCAAGTGGTGTAAGATTATTTGTCTGAATTTACCTTAAGATTGATACACATTTGATTTGAGATCAATGAGAGTTCAAGATTCATATATCATGTCAAGATTGTTTACTGTAATATAACCAAACGCAACTGAGACTTTAACTCAAATGGCATCATGAAATGAGTAATAACACTCTGATGATGTTTGTAAATTTTTAGAAGCACAACCACTTGTTTTTTAACACCAAAAAAGTAAGTTCACATATTTCTTAATAAGACTTATTTTTTGTTTTATTTTTATTTTTTTTTTTAAATAATCTATGCACGACCATTGTAATGAGAAATAATCTACAATAGGGTGTGGTATTCAATATTCATGGTGTGAAAAATTGGAGATGAAGACTTAGCTTTATATACATACATAAGTTATGGTGTGGATTGTGGAAGTACTGCTTGTACTTTAGACTTGGGCTTCGTTGGATACAGGTTTGCTATGCAGTGCGTGAACTACTGAATGCATTAAATAAAATTTTCACACCCCTACATAAGAAGACGAGCTGCGCAATAAGTCAGTTCATAAACTCATGACGTCATAAAGAAGATGCACATACAAAATGAAGATGGTAGAATGTTTCCCATATGACAAAGTTGTTTTCCAAAATTCAAGCCAGAGAAACCAAGAACCAAATGAAGCCTGTTAGTCAAACTCTGCTGCCACTAATGAAATCATTTCTTAAATTTAGAGAAAAAAAATTATTCTCATTTGCAACAGTTTGATATTTCTAATTAGAATATAACTCTGGTTGCACATAATTTTATAGCTAAAATCCAAGCAGCACGAAGTTGCAAAACTAAATAACAAAAAGCTAACGTACAAGTCTCAGCTATCGCGTAGCATAACTAGATTCCGTTGCTTTTGCATTTTTTGTGGTCTTGACACTTAAAAGGTACAATGGACAATACACGAGCAAAATTCAAGAAAAACAGCAATGCTCTTTCAAATGTCAATATCATTTCTAGGAGTTGCTAATACCAAAACTTAATAGGAGCAAAACAAACTTTTTTAAGCTAATTCTCAACATAATTGACATGGTGTAAGAAACATTTAAATTCTAAATATGGTAGTACTGATAATAAAACAAGATGATAAAACCAAACAGCTAATAAGAGAATCAATTAAGAAAAATATTAAAGTATAATCAGTTATAAACTATATAGACCAAATTACAAATCATGATATTCGGGACATTTGATCAAAGGTTTTAAGAAAATTAATTATGAAGGCAACGTGGGGGATATGGAATATTGATTATACAAATCATAGATTCTTAAGAAATTTATGTTCCCGTTACATTTTAACTCACTATTAGCATCAAACAAAATACTACTTAAAGTAAAAACAAATACTGTGATTGACCTGTAGGCTGAGGTACTTTGCTACGGGAATCTTTTTGGATAGTAATCGTATGTCGCCATGTATAGGTTCAAAAATGAATTTCCATCTACGATCGTGTGAAAGAGGCTTCAAAACAAGCTTCGTTTCAAATTCATTGACCTCAAAATTAAAGAACTGAAATTGAAAAATAAACAAATTAAATATGAGTTAATGGTATAATATATGATGCATGGAAATTACTAGTAATACAAAATAATACGAGGGCGCAAAGTAAATAGTATTAGGGCACTTAGAAGGAAGTGATTTAGACAGTTATTTAATCAAATTGATAGCAATTGTGGCATTGTCTAGAAAACTAGGTTATGATCACCGAAAGCTAACTGACATACAAACAATATCTAAATCAATATATCTCATTAGTATGCATGAAAAAGAATAGGCATGATTGTTGGGAGTAAACAAAGAATGAAACAAACAAGAAAATAAACAACGGGGAAATAACACCATAATTTAATGTGGAAAATCTAAAAAAGAGAAAAAAAAAATCATGGAGTCCCACCAAACCAAGAAATTAATTATGAAAAGTGAGAAATTGTACAAATCTTACTCTCTCCTTCTCTCAAACTTCACACCCTTACATGCACACACACACACCTTCTAAGTTTACAACCATATAAAAACTGCATAAAAGAAATTGACTCAGCCAGCTCGCAATGCCATGGCGCTAGGTTCTTTGTCCATAGTGTTGCAGCACTGTGTCCACAAAGTCTCAACGCTTAACTCTTTACCCCAAAGGAGATCCACAGCGCCATGGCGATGTACATACATGAAAAAAAAATCCCGGGGCCTTCGCCCTCAAACCTCCAAGTCGGCGGCCCATACCCTCTGCGAACCCTCATAAGCTCCTCATCAAGCTCGACAATGGAATTGAGATCAAGGTCAATAATACAACCCAATCAGATTTCATAAAGAACTAACAATGATCATAGTAAAGGTGCCGTAGGTTTCACTTTTATCAGTAACAGCAAACTTTAGAGTGGGAAGCCTAAAGTATGAAGCTCATTTGGATTGAAGTTTGCACTCCAATTGATGGCTAAATCCCCAACTAAAACAACTGAATAAGTAACTAAACTTGAGGCATCCTATTCCAGATTTTGAAATGGCCATGGCTTTTGCAGGTAAACAACGCATTAGAATAAGGATTAGACATTAGCAACTGACCTAACAAAGGTGAGTGAAACAAGTTCAAATGTCCTTCATACTCTGTATAAGACACTTGATCTGGTATTTGTTGAAGTTAACTAGGGTGATTTTTTCTTTCTGAAAGCCCTGCGTAAGTGTTTGCTTCTACGTAATGCCAAAAATAAAAGCTATATCTCTCATTTAGGACAGAGTGAAAATAAAAAAAATATCGACTATTTCGGGATGCTTTTCTTTCACTTATATCCCCTCGCTGTTGAGATGCGCATGAGAGAGCTGATAATCCTACCTTCATTTTTTCCGAAGGCTTGGTACTAAATGAAGAACAAAATTCACGAAAAAAAAAAAATCAAATCTTGATCAGAACTCCACCTTGGTTTCAATTAAAAACGAATTGAATACAGAGAAAATATGAGAGGGGCCGATACCTCCAGGTTGAGACCAAGACGAAAACCCTGGATCTCTTTCCGGAACTTGAAGAACAATTCTGAAGGCACAACGTTAATGCTATACAGGTCCTCCAGGGAGGATGAATTATCAGATTCTTCCGTCCGATGATTAGGGTTCGAAGCCATCAAAGCAGAACTGAAGCTCGCTCTGAAAGCCTTTAGGCCAGCATAACCGCATAAGCAATATTAGTCAATTAGTTAACAGAGTTTATATATATATATATATATATATATATATATATATATATATATATATATATATATTTTAAGGCCAATCGAGATAAACTTTGAAGAAATTATGCTGTGTGAAAACCGGACGCATAATACAAAATGCTTTTTGGAGACCAACCATAATGCATCATATTCGTAGTACCGAGCCGCAGTACTGAGCAAGGGGTTACGTGACACATTTTGGTTGGTCTCCGGATGGTGTTTGGCATCTACACAGAATAATTAATCCTTAGTTGATAGTCAAAGCTCTCAACCAACAAACCACTCTCTTACATGTGTTAGTAATGTTATGATCTTACCCATAAATAATTTGAATATCATACCTTCTAAGGTGTGACGAGCATAGACATATATAGAGAACTAACAAAAAAATGTACTACAAATGGTCGGAAAGCAAATTAGAGAGACCTCAATAACCATAAAGAATCATGAATTTGTCACATACAAACAACTCACAAAAATAGAAGAAAGGATCACCAAAAGGATCGAGGGGGTTTTAGGGGCAATCATGCACAATTTTCATTAAGTTGGAAAACGAAAAATACAAGAGATGTAAGAAAATCAAGAAAATTTTACATAGCTTGTCAACGAAAAAAGACGAGGAATTTAATCTAGTAAAACAAAATACTAAATCTAACCACCAACATAATTAAACTAAAATAACAGTCTTCAACTAGAAAATACAATTTTTGAGAATCCTAAATAAACTAAGCTAATAATTGGCACAACTAAACCAATATATATCCAACCAACCAATCATCAAATCAGGCTCGGAAAATTATTGGGTTCGGACACCGGATGCTGTCCAGAGCTTAATGAAAATGCGTCACATCACCTCCTACTCAGTACCAAGCAGTATCGAGCTCGGTATTGCTCAGTATTACTCGGTACTGGATAATGTGGATGCATCTGATTAGTCTCCGAACAGTAAGTTGTGTCTGATGTCCGAACCCAATAATTTCCCACAACTCCCAAACAGCAACTCCAAGTTGATATTGGCATAAGCTATTATCCCGCAACCAACATCACCAAAATTTTAACACCAATCTTAATTAATAGAATTTTGTTATTCGAATGTAGCCATCCCGTGCAACGTAGTTTCGTATTATGTAGAGAAGAAGCTCGAGAAAAAAAAGCCCTAGTTGATAAATGCATTATAGTTATTAATGAAAGTTTCATATTTATCAATGTATTGAAATTCCTGTTTGATCAAGTGAACTTTCTAGTAATATATTAGTATTGTATATGAATATTTTATGTTGCACTAATTTTAAAAAGAATTAATAATTTTAAAGCACAATAAAAAGAATTAATAATTTAAAGCACAATAAAATGATATATATATATATATATATATATATATATATATATATATATATATATATATATATATATATATATATATATATATTCGATTTCAAATCTGACTAGTAAAATGATAATACTTGTTATGGTATTAGCTAGAAATGAATAAATTTTTTGACAATATATTTGGTACAAAAATAGATTAAGACTTCGTTTGAGATAACTTTTTTACTGCTTCCTAACACAACTTTATAATATTAAATTTAAAAATTTCATATAAAAAATAGCTTTTAAAAACTGTAAAAAAGTCATCCTAAATGAAGCCTAATTATGACTTAGTGCTCTCAAAAATAATATAAAATTTATGTAATATTAATCATCTACATATCACACTAATCTTAATATATATTTGTTGCATCCTAGAACATTTGTGGCAGTAAAGAAATATAAAGTTTAATGTCTTAGTTTTGCACAAAGATCTAGCACACAATCATATAAAAGATAGGGAGTAGCGTTCATAAGAGACACCATTATTTTTACATGAAAAATCCTAAAAATGGAAAAAAACCACAGGGTTTAGTCCAATTTGAATGAATTCACTAGTGTTTGTAGTTGATTACAAATGATGCCCTTCATTGGAGGGAAACATTGGCCTGAAGTAAAAAATATAGATCATACATTATGCATTACATGGTGGAAATTGGATGAATCAGAATTGATATGTTCGTTTGGTCAGCAGGACCATAGTCGACTGGCTACGGAGGTCTAAAAGATTGTATTCGGGTGATGATGCTCGGAAGGATTGTTGTTTAGTGAAGGAAGTCGGAAAGGCCAATGTCAGAAGCTGAGGTTGAAAGGACTATAGTCGGCGAGTGACAGAGATCGAAAAGATCGTAGTCGACAGAGGTCCAAAGTAAGTCAGTGGTCGAGTGTAAGTCTAGTATCAGTTAGTGGCCGGACAGAAATTCGATGTCAGTAGATGGCAGGGCAGATATCTGACGTTAGTCGGTGACAGGGCAGAAATTTAGTGCTAGTTAGTGGTCAGGAGAAATCCAGTGTCAGTCAATGGCCAGAAAGAAATCTAGCATTAGTCGGTGGCGGGCAGAAATCCGGCGTTAGCCGGTGGTTGGGTTGGAGTCCAACGATGGTGGAGGAGGAGTCTGGTGACAAGAGAATTCTCTTCCTTCTCTTCTTGCTTTAGTCCCCCTTCCATGAGAAATGAGGTATAGTCATAGTTTTCTGATAGTGGCATGACCAGTAAATATGAGGAGTATTAAGGGTAAATTCGGAGTGGTTTGAATGGACTACCGATGTTGAATCCCTTGATCGTGGGGCGTTTATTGGGCTTGTTGGATTCGTCTCATAGAGCCATTCAATTCAAATATAAGCATGTCATGTTAGGTAATCTGAATTATGGTTTGAACCTTCAAAATGAGCTTTGGGTTTTTGATTTGGACCTATTTGAGCTCGGATTGGGTTGAATTTGGCATTGTTGGGTTCGTATTTCGAAACATTCAGTTCGACTGTAAGTTTGCTGAAATAAGAGTTTAGATGGTCGCGAATTTAATTTTGGAAATTACTAACTTGATTTTGCATCGAGATTCTTGCCCTATTAATATAATTTTTTGAGGATATATAAATATCTAAAAGTTCAAAATTGGTGCAATTTAATTTTAAATCATTTGCATATATCATAAAATATTTATGAATAAATAAATAAATAAATAAATAAATATATTTATTTATTTATAATTTTTAAAATTTTATAGTAATTTACAGGCAACTCACCTCTAAATTATATTAAAAAATATATAAATTTTTTAAAATGAAGTAACCTAGCCCCACACGGAGTCGGTGAAACGTGGTGGGCTATAAAATGGAGCTCCGAGGCATATTACCGCACTTATTCGCTTTCCTCCGGTTGCGACTCGTTCTCATTTCGCTTTTACCCAGAAGCGTGAGGTTATCTAGAAAGCCCTAAGGGGCTCCTCGGCAATAAGATAGAGGCGTCTAGGGCTTGCCTTACATCTTCTCCATTCGTCGTTGCTGTTCGGCTTTGTGCTTCGCAGGAGGTGTAGAGATTGCACGCGTCGCTTCTTCGGCTCCTTCGTGGCTGTTTGACTTCGCTATTTCGACGACTTTCCCTTCCCATCGGATCGGAACTCACGACATTTTGATCGGAAGCAACAACCGGAGCTCGCTGGCTGTGAAGGTAATTTTCTTCCTTTCGCGCGCTTCTTCGGCCAAATCCCATAAATCCGCCGAACTGTGAGGGATTTAGTAAATCCGGGATTTAAGTCGTAAATCCTTAAATCCGGGATTTACCCATCGCCGGGATTTAACGCGCGCACAAATACGGTTTGGCTGGATTTAGCGTAAATCCGACTTAATTCCCGCTGTAAATCCTATACCAAACAGCCCCTAACCCTATCTCTATGTCTCTCTCCTCAAAACAGCCCTTCGTCGTCTCGCTATCAACGCGGAATTCGTGGATTCGGTTCTTCAGCTCTTCTTCCGGTGCCATGCCGGTTGATCTATCGGTGGTCAATTTGGGGATCTTTATCGGAAGAGACTGAGTTGCACTTGCTTGGTTATTGATTTGTCAGATATGACGGAGTCTTGAAGTCCCCGGTGCCAGAGATCCTGCGATCAATTGAATCGGTGCACGAGGGTTTTCCGATCGTGGAGTTGCTGGGTGTTTTGACGCCGCGAAGGTTTTCGATCCGGTCTGCAAAGGAGATCTACCTTCGATCTGTGGGGTTTGTGGTACCTGGCCCCTTCCTGGCGTTTGCTGTGGTTATCTTCCTGGAAGCTGTTTTGATTTGTGGATTTTGGTTCTGGTTGCCGTGTTTCTGTCTTCCGTTCAGTTATTCTGGAGAAAGGGATTGATTAAGAAGCTACTACCAGCCTCGTGTTTTCTGGCTGTGAGATTTGAAGAATAGCTAGTGGCCTAAAGCCAAAGCATAGAACGAGATCATATTATATTGTATTGGGTCTTTGTTTTTATTGTTCTTCCGCAATATTAGGCCTTTTTATTTTTTTTGGGCCTTTTGCTTGGTTTACAATAATTTTGAGGCAATTTTGTCCTGTTTGGTAGATCAATTGGCTCTTAGATAAGGGGGAAACTCCTTGAAAAGAATATGGCTGTGTACTACAAGTTTAAAAGTGCAAAAGATTATGATTCTATTCCCATTGAGGGACAATTCATATCTGTTGCAAATCTGAAAGAAAGAATTTTTGAATCTAAGCATTTGGGAAGGGGTACTGATTTCGATCTGATGGTTTCAAATGCTCAGACTAATGAAGGTTGGTTTTTTTAAAATCATTGGCGGATTTTATACATTATTTCAAACATTAAATATGGGGGGATAATTAATTTAGTGAGGCGTGATTAGGCAAATTATACATGATGATATGATAAATTTTCTACCTGAAAATAGTATACTTACTTCAGATTAGTTGTGTGATTGTGGAATTTGGAAGCTTTTCATGGTAATTTGATGTTTTCTGGTCATGTTTATTTTAGCTGGGATTGGGTTTCATTATTTTCTCATTGGACTTTTTATGGATGTTATGACCTCCGCTTTCGTTTTCAGAATATGTAGATGAAGCAGCAATGATTCCTAAAAATACATCGGTACTTATACGCCGTGTACCAGGGCGCCCTCGAAACCCTATTGTTACCGAGAGAGACGAGTACTGTCTTGCACCCCAAGTCTCAGTTTTTTGTTAGTTTATATTTTTTAACTCTTTTAATGGCTAATCAAATTATTAAGACCTGAGGGTGTGTACCTTGTTAAATGGTCTGAGCTTTGCTTTAAGTAAACCTGGATAGTATTAGCATTAGGCAACATTCAAGGAAAAGAACATTCTGGTGACCAGATTTTAAACTGTATACCTGCAGGCCCAAAATTGTAGAGGATAAAATAGAAGATATTCCACCCTCTAGTAGCATCATGGCTGGCAATTCATCCACAATGAAATATGTAAGCCCATCATTTTGAACTAGCCTTAGTTATTTTAGATGCCTGTATCTTCAAGTACAATTTAATTCTACATTCCTCATGAAACCCTTACCAGAAATGATTGGTCAACTGGTAAACAACACACCCAGTGTTAGTTTAAAATCAAAATGAAAGTAACATTTATTATGGTTGCAATTTTGCAGCCCGATGAATCTGAATGGGATGAGTTTGGGAATGACTTGTATAGTGTTCCTGAAGTTCATCCTGCTCAGTCAAATGCTCCAATTGTTGATGTTTCTCCTGTGAACAAAGTTGATGAAGAGAGCAAGATTAAAGCTTTAGTTGATACACCTGCACTTGATTGGAATCGGTGAGATATCTCTTATTTAATTCTCCTGATTTTGCAGTTGCCTGGTTTATTGAGCCACGGTGATGCTCCAGAGAATATGAAGTTTAATTTTATCCTTTTGTTTTGTGTATATGCTAGCTCTTCATGAAATATGCTGTGATCTTATAGTGTCAAATGACTTTTACAGCCAAGGACATGATTCATATGGTGCTGGCAGAGGATTTGGTAGGGGAATGGGTGGAAGGATGATGGCTGGCCGTGGTTTTGGTATTTAATTGATCTTATATTTACTCCTTTTTTATTCTAAATGTTAGTTATTAGTTCATGACGATCCCTCTAGCAAAATTTTTTGTTTGTTTTTGTAGAAATGGCTCAACTTTACTGTTTAGGTGCTTGGTGCTCTATTTAGGCTTAAAGGAATATATTAGAAGAGAATTTTGGTTAAGCTCTGTGTGTTCTGCAGTTCTTGAAGCCTTATTCTTAAATGACTTGTTATTGTCCTTTTGGAAGGCACATTTATCAGGAAAATGTGCTAATTTGGAACATTTGTAACTATATTACTTCATTTTCAAGGTTTTTTTAAGCTTGAAGCACAAACTTCATTTATGTTTGTACCTCCTCTCCATCTGCTTTATTTATACTTTTCAAACATTTTTTAGGAGTGGAGGTTATTTCATGTTGCTTCTTTACTAGTACTTTACTTTGCATGAAATTCGAAAAAGAAAATATTTAGTATTTCCTTCCGTATACCATGAGAGAAATACTGAAAATTTAAGCATGAATTATCATGGATGGAGGGAGAGAAAAGTACATGAATAAAAAGATTTGGTGTATGGATTTGAAACCAATGGAAGAAGTTCACATTTCATTCTTTGGGTTTGTTTGGCAACAAGTAGGATTTAACTTGAATAGGATTTACTAAATTCTGTAAATCCGGATTTAGTAAATCCTGCTAAAGCTAAATCCTGAAAATTGTTTGGTTATGTAAGGGTTAAATCCTGTTAAATTCTCTGGAGTTGTTCGACAATGTAATTGGATTTAAGGCGGTTATTTGTAACTTGATGTTGGAAGCCAGATTCCGTTGTCCGCTCTCCCCCTCTCCCACCCCTGAAATCTTAAGTCCGCCGAACAGCTAGATTTAGTAAATCTGAGATTTATCTAAAAAATGATGAGACGGAGGATTTATTCTGCCGGAACTTCCAACGGCGCCATAAATCCTATTTGGCAGGATTTAGCATAAATTCTGCTCAAATCGGACATAAATCCTGTTGCCAAACAGCCCCTTTCTTTTATTTTGCCATCTCATTTTTCCCCCAAATAATGACGAGGACTAAATAAAATTGGACAATTTCTAAAGCTCTTTGTTCATCAATCTCTACATCAAACTACATACTGATTCTATTGATTTTTATCACTTTCAACCTTTCACTTTCTCAAGGCAAATGTTGGGCTTTAGAGAAAAACTGAAAAAGCTTACCTGCTACCTTCCCTCTGACCCATTTTATGTGAAGCCTTTCATCTACTTACTTGGCATTGTAATTCCCTCTAGCTGTAATTTTTGTTCTTGGTACTTGAATGTTGGATCTTGTGAGATGTACCTAGTTTCACATGCACACTTAGACTCTCCCATACTGTCTCATTTGTCTCCATATTAGTTATTTGCTCAGCTTTGTAATTAACTTAGCCTTTCCTTGGTTTTCTTGTTCCAAACAAGTTATTTACTAGACTATATTTGGCATGGTTTCTTACGAGAGATTTATGTAAGATGCATCTTGGAACTTTGAAGTAGTTTTTTTAGTTGTCTTCCTGGAGGGAGAAATGATAAGGGAATGAGGTTGGTTGTGATATCAACATTATCAAAATTTTCAAGTTCCTCAATGGAGATAATTTTACCTGATTTTGTGGGTGTTTTTTCTTTGCATATCTTTCCTTTGGCTGGCATAAATAGGTGCTTTGAGATTTTTATTGTTTAAAAACGAAGGCTAGTCAGCTTGGCATGTTGACAGTTACTTTTATATAAGTATTTTGACTTCTGTCTTCGAAGTTTTGAATTTATGTTCTTGACTGATCCTCTGTGGTTTAAACAAATGAAGCTCGAGGCATCATGGAGAAGAAGACGCCTCCTCCTGGTTACATCTGCCATAGATGCAAAGTTCCTGGTATTCTTATGCGAGGATTTTCTTTTTAGCTTTCCCTGTAGTATCGACTGAAGTTTTATATATGTATTTTGGTTTTTGGTTCAGGTCATTTTATCCAGCATTGCCCAACAAATGGTGACCCTAATTATGACATTAAAAGGGTGAAGCCGCCTACTGGGATTCCAAGATCTATGTTAATGGCAACTCCAGATGGGTCTTATGCACTGCCAAGCGGTGCAGTTGCTGTCTTGAAGCCAAATGAGTGAGCTACATTTGCGCAACTACTAATATTTTCTATTAGAGATCTCATCAGCCATTTTATTATTATTATTTTGTTTTCTATTATAGAGCTGCATTTGAGAAAGAAATTGAGGGGTTACCTTCTACTCGATCTATTACTGATCTTCCACCTGAATTTCGCTGCCCATTGTGTAAGGAAGTAATGAAGGATGCTGTATTAACCAGCAGATGTTGTTTCAAGAGTTTCTGTGACAAGTGTAAGAATTGAACTTCTGGGATTGTGCTCTCATCTTTTTTACATTAGACAAAGCACTTTTGCCCTCTGCAACTTGTGTAGATGTTTCTGCTTGCGGAAGGAATCTGAAATGGCACCTTTCAACTGATTTCAACTTCTTTTTTGGTTCTTTACTTTATATTTAAAAAAAAAGAGGCTTTGTTTGGGATGACTTTCTTTCTGCTTCTTAAAGCATTAGAAAGCTGCTTTAAGAAGCAGAAAAAAGCCATCCCAAACTAAGCCTAAATCTGTGGTTTTTTTTTTTTTTCATTTCAAGGTTGCCTTTTGTGGACACTTTTATCTCGATGCTAATATGCAATTAAAAAAAATGTTCAGCTTATGAGTAAAATTGGTATTATGAAACATGCTGACCTCTATCCATTTTATCTTTCTTGCTTTTGACACTACAAGATTATGGTTTTGAATTTTTCAATTGTAAACCGCTCTGATATCTTCACTCAGGTATCCGTGACTACATAATAAACAACTCAAAGTGTGTCTGCGGGGCAACAAATATATTAGCTGATGACCTCCTTCCAAATAAAACACTAAGAGAGACTATCAGCCGTATATTGGAGACAACTACAAGCAGCACAGAGAATGCTGGAAGCTTGGTACAGGTGCAAGGTAATTGATACATATATTTATTTTCTATTTAACTTAGCTGCTTTCTTATTTCCATTAGGTTAATTTTTTCGCTCTTTAGATATGGAATCCGCTCGCCCCGTACAATCCAGAGTTCCATCACCTACTCTTTCTAGTACCTCGAAGGGCGAACCCAAGCAGCCTCCTCCAGCAGACAATACTGCATATATCAAGGAAGGTGAGGGTGCAAGTGAACCGAAGATTGATAATTTTACACCACTTTTTCTGGATAAGAAGTCAGAGAAAGCCATGGATCAAGCTGACGCAGCACCGGATTTAACGAATGTAAAAGAGGCAGTATATGCAGAAGCAACTCCAATTCCAGAAGAGGCCCAGGAAAAGTTGCCTCTGGGCGATCTAGGTGGGTTGGGTGATTTTCTTCCATTCTGATCTTTTTGGTAACTGTCCATGTTTTTAATTTTCCTATTATAACTCACAGGAAAGAAGAAGAAGAAGAAGAAAACTCGAATTGCTGCTACTGGTTAGTTCATAATCCAAGATCTTGTTTTTATATATTTTCGTTTATTGTAATTCTGTTATATTTTGTAACGTATTTGTGTTTAGGTTCTGACATGCAATGGAGGAATTTTCAACAAGATTTTGGGATGGAGAGCTTCGCTGGGATGCCTGTGGGTCCATCAGCTTACAATCCTTATTGGGGTAATGGGATGCCAATTGGAATTGATGGATTCATACCTTCTTTACCTGCTCCTATGCCATACATGGGTTATACACCTAGTCCTTTTGATGTTCCTTTTGGGGGAATCTTACCACCTGATCCATATGCCGCGCAAGGCTACATGATGCCTGGTTTTCCTCAGAGGTATTTTCAATGCTGTTCTTCACAAAAGTATTTTTTTTTTATTTGGATGTGATAAAACTCATTGATTTCAAGTGAAAACATTAATATATTGAAGGTCATGTTTGATTTCTTCTTATATTTCTTTGGTTTTATTTTGATTTGTTTTGTTGCATCTCTTTTTTTTGGTTTCATAGAATTTGAAACACAAATGATATTTGTTTCTAATTTACTGAAACAAGAAGCACTTTTGATGTGATGCGTATAAATAGAAAAAGGAACAGTTATTATTTTTCTGTATTTTTTAAGTCAAGTTTTTTGTTTTGTCATGAAACAGTTATTTTATGATACATTATATCTATGAAATAGTTAAAACAATAATATCTGTAGTATATATTTAAGAATAAGATTAAACACTATGATAAGTTATGTTATAATTTTGTTTTAAAATAATAATGTTATTATTTTTTATCAGGCAATTAATATCTGTATTATATAATTTAGAGGATTATTAGTTGATGAGGATATTTTTTTTTTATTTTAATATAAAGCGATGGTTAATTCTCGTTATGTAAGTTAAGTTGATTTTTTATTAGATAAAAATATAATAATTTCAATAATATTGTTAATTGCTTATACTTTGTACTAAATACTAATTTAATTATTTGAGATAAAAGTTTGTTTCTTGCCAATTTGTTGCTATACCTTGTTTAATAAAATTTCATCAAATATTTATTTATTTGTATTTAAATTATGATTTTTGGTGATATTAAATAATGTTATAAAAAAGCAATTATTTATTGATTCGTGTTTGTTAGTTAGAATACCTTGTGTTAATATGGAGTTGATTTACTAAAATATTGCTGATTTAAGGAAATAAGTCTGTTGATTTTTTTATAGTTTCTTTCAAGGGATTTTTGCCAAAAACACAAGTCTCAATGAAACATTTCCTCCTAAAAATAAACCAAAAAACAGGCAGGAAAAAGTCTATTATGGTGCCAAACTAGCCTGAAGTTTGTGGGCTACTTAATGAGCATTCCTAGGCATCTTTCATTTCACTGGAAATGAATTGAAATTTGAATATCTACAGTTTTCTGTATTAGTTGGTTGCATTGCTTTTAATTTAGTTTCCTCCTTTGTTTGTGCTGGCTTAGGCTTCGTTTGGGATGGCTTTCTGACTATTTTTTAAAGCAGTTTTCTATTATAAAAAATTAAAACCAAGCATTAGTTGGAAGAGTAGCTTTATGATTATCAATATTTTTAGGGATCTTTCTGAGCTGGGGATGAATGGATTTGGCATGAATCAAGGACCTCCATTTATGAACCGAGAGGAGTTCGAAGCTAGGAAAGCTGAAATTAGGAGAAAGCGTGAAATGGATCGTGCGGAGAGACAAGATGAAAGGTGTGTCTGCCGTGCAATTTTCTCTTAACAGCATTTCGTTGATGCCATATATTTATATTACTTTGCAATTTATTGAACTGTTTCTATATAGTTTTTGTGGTATAGAACATTAATTTCAATTTCTTTCAAGCTATCACACTTACATATTGCTTTATCTTCTAGCATATTTTTCGTCAATAGTGTTAGTAAATATCACCTTCACTGGAAATTTTGTATGATATTTATTCAAAACATGTTCTGTTGAGTTTCTTCCATCAAATATCTTAATGGCTGGATTTATTGCTATTTGCCAGAAAATATATTTTTTGGATATATCATTTTAAATATTGGAAAATATTAGAAATGATCGAATTTGACTTTTAACAGGACACAATAGAAAAGAAGGATTTATGTAGCTGACCCCACGTAGTGGGACAAAGACTTTTGATGTTGTTGTTGTTGATGATCATTTTAAATAGTATTTATAGACTTATTCATTATCATTTTAAATGTTGTTTGTTGTCATATTCTTAGAAGTAAATTGTCATGCCATGGAGTCCACTTGCTTATGACAATCTCAGTTAAAGAACTGTCCCAAATAGGCCCTAAATTTCTATCATTTTATAAAAATTAGTTGTTTTATCATTTTTTTCTTTTTATAACGTAAATATAATATGAAACAACTTTTTGGATTTCATTTTAAGTAATGTTTACTCCTGTCATGTAGCAAAGTGCTCTTCTCACTGTTTATCATTGTGAGGACATGCTATTGTGTTTGGGACAGCTTTCATATTACTTTTTAGTTATTTTAGAAAGTAATAAAAAAGCTGTTTCAAATGAAGCTGAAGTTTTTTTTTTTTACTGCTGGAAGCAAAGTTATTCATTCCTTGTTTGTATGCTGCTGCTGCTGTGTGCAGAGAGTTCGCCAGGGAAAGAGAGAAAGTGCCGCCGGGAAAGGAGACCAATAGCAGTGTTGATGCTGCTTCACTGAAGAAGGCTAAGCCTGTATGTCTCTCTATTAGTATATCATTGATTTGCTCATTTTCTTCTTCTTGTATGCTTCTTCCTGCTTTCTCAAGTTTGAAGGGAGCAAAATGGAGGGCCCTTTTTATCTTTTACTCGGCCTTGCAGATTTTAGGCCATTCTCATTCTGCTGCTGATATACGTCGATTTTTTTCTTTTTCTTTTTTCTTTTTGTTTTTGAGTTTCTGTGTAATGGTTCTTAAGCTCAACAGATTATGTTATGTGGCTGCACTTGTGGGCTTTTGCTTGCCATTTTGATGCCTTTGTATGTTTCTAAGGCATCTTTTTTTTTTTTTTTTAATTTAATTTGTTATTAAATTGTTTTGGAAATAATGGCTCACTATATCCTCATTACAATGGGTTCTAAAATTATTAAATTTATTTTAAGATGGGTGGTATTATTAATTTTAACTTGTTTTTATATTCATCTTAAAAATAAATTTATAATTTTGAAATTCATTTTAATCAAAATTTATAGTGGATATTTTGACCCAATAAGTTGTGGGGTCACAATTTCAATTAATGTCAAAAAATTTAATTTGAGGTTAATTTTGTAAAAGGCCATTGTTTTTTGTGAAAAAAAAAAATTGAGGGTCAAATTATTATTAATCCCAACAAAAGCATGTGATATAGGAGTTTTATTTTGTTCGGTCGACCGAATGAGAGAAACATTCGGTTCGCAGGCAAAAATCTCGGTACCGTGAGGTGTACCGAGTTTTTCAAAAAACTCGGTACACCTCGTGGTACCGAGATTTTTGCATGCGAACCGAATGTTTCTCTCATTCGGTCGGAGGACGTAATAATTGTTCGTGATATAGGCTTAGTTTGGGGTTTATAATTATTTTTTAAAACAAAATTTTAGTATAAAAATTCTTTGAAAAAAGAAAAATGTTTTAAGTGGTAGAAAAAAATATTTCAAATTGAAGTCTTAGGCTTTGATTGGAACAAATTTTTTTATTGCTTATTAAGATAATTTTGTAGCATAAAAATCTGTGAAAGTGGCAAAAAAAAAAGTCTCATATTGCAGATAAGAAGATAAGATTTAAAATTACACAACTGGCATGGGCATTGCCAAGCTATACAATCCTTCTATTACAGCCATCTGATCTGGATCGGGTGGCTGGCTGGATTTAGAAATCAGATTGTGCAAATAATTTTTTAAAAATAAAATATAAAATGTAATTACAAAATGTTAGGCTGCGGCCTCGTAAATAAATTAATAAATTATTAAAACTTTGGCTTTGCAGAGATTGAGGTCAGAGGTGTTAGAAACTATAAAAGAGAAGCAGCCAAACGTGGACCGGAGTGCCGGTCCGTCCCGCGACGCGGTTCGGCTTTCTCCTCAGCCTCCCCGACCGCCCGTGAAGCGAAAATCATCCGACCGGGAGCAGTCGGCCGGGGATGCCGCGGCCGCGTCTAAGGCGGAACGGAAGCAGAAGGGAAGTGTGTTCTCTCGCATCAGTTTTCCGGCGGAGTCCGGCGATACGGATCGGGGAACCGGCAAGCGGAGGAAGACCTCGTCGGATCCGCCCAACGGCTTGAAGGATCACAGCGAGCGAGAAAGGGAGCGGCCGCTCGTTAATGTATACCTTAGTTCATCGACCAGCCGAAGGAGCGGCGGCGGCGGAGCAGGGGGATACGACTATGAGTCGAGCGATGAGGAGCGGCACTTCAAGCGGAGATCGTCGTCTTCGCGGCGGGAGTCGGAGGAGGAAGAAGCCGCCCGAGCACCTAGGGTATTGAGGGAGCGCGAGCACCGCGTGAACGAGGTGAAGCGTAGATGATCATCGCGGCCGTACGTCGTTGATCGGACGGACGGCACGACCTCCGTGTCTGCGAAGGAGGTTTTCTTCTAGGCTACAAAATTTACATGTTTTTTTTTTAAACTGTGTGAAATGTGGCTTTGTAATTTCTCTTGTAATGAGAATCATTGAAGAGCTCTTTGCGACTTTTTTTTTTTTATTATATTTCAAGTTTTAATTAGCCCTTGTAAAATAATGTTTGAATTATGAAATTGTTTTTTGTGCAATGTTTTTTTCTATTTTCATGAATTTAAGAGTATTAATATTGGCATGTTATTTATGATTTTTAATAATTAAAATTTAAAATAGTTAAAAAATGTTAATGATAGAAAAGTACTTGGAAAGTCTTTTTATTGCAATTTTAACCATATAAAATTTAGGGAGAGAAATGAAATTCCATATAAATGCTCTAATAATTAATAGAGGCTTAAATTTCAGCTTTTATTCGTTTTTTCTTAGCATTATAAATAATGTAGTAAATAATCAATGAGCCTTTTTAAATTTGATTAGATATTGTTGTTATTTATATATATAAAAAAAATCCAACAAGATAGCAGAAGAACGATTTTCAATTCCTAAAATTTTTCCAATGATTTTTTGTTATAAATTGCTATGAAAATTATGTACATAATAACATTTATTTTCTTATACTTTACTAAAACTTATACGCCACAAAAAATTTGTCTCTTCAAGTATGGATATTAACATTATTCTCAAATTGCAAAGTGTTTATATATTCAAAAATTTAAAAACTTTTGAAATCAACATTAAAATCATTCAACTTAGTTTTTTAGCAAAATCATAGTGAAAACATGCATATTGATAAAACAAATCTAACAAGCTCAAAATAACCACATTATGATGTCATTGGGATACTTAAATGTTTGAAAAATATTAAATATTTAATGAGAACATTTTGGACCATTCGTCGACGCTTGATATTTTGGCAAAAAACTCAAAAAATTTTAACATAAAATTCTATAAATAGATCATGGCTTCATGCATTCTGAGAGATGAGATGACATTAGACGAAGAATTCCAAATAATAAAATCTAGTGCCCTACCTGCCAACACTCGATGCCTGCTATTGCCATCAATACTGACTCCCACCATTGCCACTATGATTGAGATCCACCTTAGCTACTAAAGCTTGTCATCACCAATAACTTCGATACATGTCATTACGAACTATGCTTGCCATCTTCACATGGTAAGCCATCAACACAAAAATTGTCGCTCATGATCACCAATATCATAAATTCCCTAAACACCAACACCAATGATCGTCGTCGCCAATATGACAAAACATCCTTTGTCAACACTAAATTGTCGTTACCAAATAAACTCCCACATTTAACACCAACACGAGCAACCATGGCCACCAACAAAAGTTAAATATGCTATTGACATTAACATTGATGCACACTATTGTTACCAAACCCAACTTCCATCATTAACATCAACACGAGCACCAATTGCAACAAACAAATCTCAAGTTTGTCGTAGACATCAACACTAACGTTGGCAAGCTCTCTACCAGAGCTGATGCCTACCTTTTTGGACGATGGTCTCCTCTCTTTTAATGAGAACGATTGTGTTTACTACTGATACTCTGTTAATGGCAATTCTAACACCTCAATTCTCTTTCTATTTACACCACAAAATTCATCTTCAACAATCATATCTACTATATTATATCAATGTTTTCTTTATTTATAAGAAAGCACATAATTTATAACATATTATATATATCTTACAAAAATGTGAATCACTTCAACTTGTAGAAACTCTTACTCTAATCTTGAGCAGCAAGAACTCATTTAGGAAGAAGATGAACAGTGGAAAGGAAATATGTAATTGGTATTTCTTGCCTTGCACAGTTACACAGAACCTTATTAAATAGAGTCCGTATAAGGACTTTACACGTGTAATGAGATTACAGGATTACAAGAAATGGAAAAGTAAAGTGAACTGCTGACTGTACATCTTCTTTAAATACACTAACATCCCCCTTCAAACTGAGAATTGGAGGAAATGGTCAGTTTGGCTCGCAGAGATTTGAAGCGAAGAGTTGATAATGGCTTGGTAAGGATGTCCGCTAGCTGATCGATCGTGCTGATGGGTAGTAACCGGATAACTTTGTTCTGAATATGCTCGCGCACAAACCGTTGATCAATTTCAATGTGCTTGGTGCGGGCGTGAAAGACAGGATTATTGGCGAGGGCAATGGTTGAGGTGTTGTCGCAGAAGATGTCCACGGGTGAAGAATGATCGATACGAAAGTCGGCGAGCAGCTTTTTGAGCCAAATGGTGTCCGCCGTTGCCGCAGCTAAGGCGCGATACTCTGACTCAGTTGATGAGCGTGAGACAGTGGATTGCTTCTTAACAGTCCAGGAAACGAGTGTGTCGCCCAAAAATGTGCAGAATCCAGACGTTGATTTCCGAGTGACGGGATCCGATGCCCAATCGGCATCGGAATACGTCTTGAGCAGTAGAGTTGATTTGTTTATAGGCAGACCGAATTCGGTGGTTCCTTTTATGTATCGGATCATCTTTTTAAGCAAGAAGGTATGAGTGGAGGCTGGGTCGTGCATGTGCTGAGACAAGGCGTTGACGGCATAGGCAATGTCGGGTCGTGTAAGAGTCAAATATTGCAGGGATCCGATCAGTTGGCGATAGACGGCCGGAGAGAAACAGGGAGTTGAAGTAGGCGGATTTCCTGCAAGTTTTGTAACACAAGGATTAGCAACTGAGTTGCAGTTTTGCAGCTCAGCTAGTTCTACAATAGACTTAGCGTAGAAAGCTTGAGACAAAAAATACTTATCAGCAGTGGTATCTATTTTGATTCCTAGGAAGTGAGTCGGCGAACCGAGATTCTTCATGGTAAATTTAAGTTGTAGCTGTTGAACGAGCTGTTGGATGGCTAAAGGATCGTTGCCAGTAAGAAGAATATCATCAACGTATACAAGCAGATATAGTTGCAAGTTATTCCGATGGAGAAAGAGAAGCGAAGGATCGGCTTGACTGTGCGAGAATCCGAGCTGTAGAAGATAGGAGGTGAATGTTGTATACCACTGACGAGGAGCTTGGCGGAGACCGTATATGGCTTTTCGCAGACGGCACACATGATTTGGATGTGTAGAGTCCTCGAAACCTTTGGGCTGTTTCATATAGACAACCTCATTGATGTCACCGTGCAAGAAGGCATTGGTAACGTCTAATTGAAGAATTTGCCAACTATGGTAAAGCGCGACAGTGAACAGGATACGAATGGTTGGAAGCTTAGCGACTGGACTAAACGTGTCGCTGTAGTCTAAACCGTGTTCTTGTTGGTTGCCGAGTGCAACCAATCTGGCTTTGAACCGAGCAACCGAGCCGTCGGAGTTGTACTTAGTGCGATAGGTCCATTTAGATCCAAGAACAGAGCACGTTGAGGGAGGTGCAACTAGTTCCCAGGTTCCTTGCTTCTGAAGAGCAAAGAACTCTTCGGCCATAGCGCGACGCCATTCGAAATTTTTGCTGGCCTCAGAGTATGAGGTGGGATCGGAACTTGTTTGTTCTTTATGTAACAAATTAAGCTTTTGAACAGGTTTAAGTGTGCCAGTTTGACGCCTGGTGGTCATAGAATGTCTGGGAGGTAGAGCAGCCGGAATAGTTTGATCACTGCTAGCAGAGGCAGGGATTTGTATGTCAGGTGAGGTAGAGGAGTTGGCAGACGGCTCAGAACTCATGACATTGTGCGGAGCCGTAGGATTGGAGTGGTGCGGAGGACCTGATGAAGTGTTGTATTGCTGGACCGACGCAGGGGTAAGAAGAGATGGTGGCAGCTGCATAGTAGGAGATAATGCAGCCGTGGTCCTGTTAGGAAACGGAAAAATAGATTCGTTAAATTGAACATGACGTGAGAAGGTAACTTTATGAGTAGCCAAATTTTGACATTTATAGCCCTTCATAACGTCGGAGTAACCAAGCAGAACACATTCAGATGAGGTGGGATTTAGTTTGTGACGAAGCATTCGAGGAGTAAGCGGGTAACACAAACATCCAAACGGACGAAGATGATCGTACGAAGGTGTAGTGTTAAACATTCTGTACAGAGGAGTAGAGTTGTTGATCGTCTTAGAAGGTAGACGATTAATGAGATAAACCGATGTGTTGACCGCATCAGCCCAATATTCCATAGGCATGCCGGCGTTGTGAAGTAGAGTGCGGGCAGTGGAGATGACGTGTCTATGCTTTCTCTCAGCGACCCCGTTTTGTTCAGGGGTATAGGGACAAGCAATCTGATGACAGATGCCAGTATTCCGAGTAAACGCTTGAAATTTGTGATTGACGAACTCGCCACCGCCGTCTGTTCGAATGATCTTAAGCTTGCGATTCGTTTGACGTTCAATAAAAGAAACAAATTGTATAAACGTATTAGTAACTTCAGTTTTAGATAGAATGGGAAATAACCATGAAAATTTGGAGTAATCATCAATGAAGATTACGTAATAACGGAACCCCTGATGAGAGGGTACCGGAGCCGGTCCCCAGACATCAGAATGAACAATGTCTAACGGAGCATTAGTGCAGGTAATGGAAGTATCAAAAACTAATTTCTGTCCTTTACAAGAGTTACAAGCAGAACACATAGGGGAAGAAGAGGAAGAGGAGATACAGAGAGAGGGATTAAGAGCAGCGATCTGTTGAAGAATGCGATTGTTTGGATGGCCCAGTCGCTGATGCCAGTTGATAAGTCGATGGCGGGTGACTGAGAGACCCTTAGGCTGAAGATGCTGTTGTCCCGCGAGCTTGTATAACCCATCCTTACATGGACCTGTAAGAATAATTTGATTGCTCTGCCGGTCCTTGAAAACAAAACCATTTTGGTCAAATGTAATGGCTAGATTATTATCTTGAACGAGCTTAGAAATAGACAACAAATTATATGATAAAGACGGAATGTGTAAGATTTTTGAGAGAAGAAGCTTACTATCGGGGGTGGGAAGGATACCCGTGCCTGTGTGGGCAATAGGGACCGTCCTTCCGTCCCCGATGGTGACCGAGTCAGGTCCAGTGTATGTAGCGGAGGTAGACAGATTTTCCAACGAATTTGTCATGTGAGCTGATGCTCCCGAGTCGATGTACCAGTCGGTGGACGAGTTGTTCTCGGAGCTGGCAAGAAGCGCATTCTGATTCTTGGTTGATTGCTGATTTGGTTTGTAATTAATATTGAGCCGATGCCAACACGCGTCGGCTTGATGGCCCTTCTTCTTGCAGATTTGACAGAGTATAGAGGGCTGAGATGATCGGTTCGACGACGTTGTATCGGAATTGTTATGAAGCCGACCACGACGACCGCGACCTCTAAAGGCGTATAATGCAGCCTGATTTTCAGGCAGCCTGGGAAACTTGGCGGCAGCAGCTTTAAGATGTATTTCTTCGCTAATGAGAAGAGAATACAAGCTGTCGAGAGAGAGCGAAGTCTGCAAAGTGCGGATTGAGGTAGTGAACGACTGATATTCAGGAGGTAAGCCGTTCAGAATGTAGATGATTATATCTTCGGGATCGACCGAAGAACCCGCAGAGGCGATTTGATCGACAATTTTCTTGATTTCAGTGAGATACTGAGTCATAGTGAGATTTTGCATCGAGACATTGTGAAGCTCGTGTTTAAGCTGAATTACTTTGGAGCGGTTGGACGATTGGAACCGGGTATGAAGCGTAGACCAGATCTCGTGCGTTGATTCAAGATGAATCACATATGGCAGAACCGACGGAGCAATGGTAGAGCACATCGCAGTCGCAAGATTCTGATCAGTGATGGACCAGATTTGAGAATCAAGATTTGGATCTGTATTTTCAGCCGCGGATTTGGATTCTAGAAAAGCAGCGAAGCCATTTGCTTTGAAAAGCTTGGCGATTTGCGTGCTCCAGATGGGGAAATTTTCCGGGGTTAACGCGTGAGGAACTAGAAATTTTAGATTAGAAATAACGAACTTGAGCGATGGTGAGATTGCCGGAGTCGAAGACGCGCCGGTCATGGTAGCGGCTGTAGATGAAGAAGCAGCGGATTGAGATGCCATGGCCAGGTCGTAAGAACTAGAAGACTCTTGATACCATGTAGAAACTCTTACTCTAATCTTGAGCAGCAAGAACTCATTTAGGAAGAAGATGAACAGTGGAAAGGAAATATGTAATTGGTATTTCTTGCCTTGCACAGTTACACAGAACCTTATTAAATAGAGTCCGTATAAGGACTTTACACGTGTAATGAGATTACAGGATTACAAGAAATGGAAAAGTAAAGTGAACTGCTGACTGTACATCTTCTTTAAATACACTAACACAACTGAGTTAAACCTCCTAATTTTGTCTTTCCTAATATTTTCAAGTAAAAAATCTCACATCTCTAAATTTTTCCAAAAAAAAAATAAAAAAAATAATAATATATTCTCCCAATTCAGAAGTCCTAAGAGGGCTGCTTCTAGGGTTTTATTTTTCAACTTTAACAAAAGAAAATTCCTATCCAAATCAAACACTTAACTGAGAATCTTAAAGAACATTCTAAGCCCAAAAAATCCCCAATTTCACGAAAAGGGTCGTTAGAGCATCTCCAATAGAACGGCAAACAACTATTTTTCGTTCTTCCGTCATTCCAACCGAGCGGCAATTCTTATGCCATTCGATCGCGGATGAACAGTGCGATGCCAATATTGGCGTTGCACTGTTCATCTCTGCCTTTTTTTCGCCTTTATCAAACTTGCTGATGAAAAGCACGAAAGAAAAGAACAATCGTTACGGGGCAAAATGGAGTTTGATTGGAGAAAAATTAAAGCATTTTTTTAATTCACGGTATTTTGAAGTTAAAAATGAGATTTTCGGTGGTTTGGGATGCCCTTACACCCGGCAAATTATTGCATCAGGTCACCTGACAGAGAGATGCGTTCGGTCTCTCTCTGTCTACAGTAACCTGCGCTTTACTGTAGCAGTGCTACAGTAAAGCGCAGGTTACTGTAGACAGAGAGAGACCGAACGCATCTCTGCGTTCGGTCACCTGACGCAATAATTTGCCTTACACCCACTGTTTTCTTTTCTTTTCTTCAGTTCTAATTTCTCCGTCAATCTACACTCGCTAACGCGCCAACGCGGCAACGTTCCTCCCTCTCTTTCTCTCTATAAAACCAAGACTGATCCTCTTAATTACCACAACCAAATCTTCAGTAATTTCCCCATCCCAAAATGCCAAATCTCTCTTTAAAATCCCTCTTCACTGCCTGCTACGGCGGCGGAAGCAGCAAACCGACGAAGAAGAAACATTCCCGCCGGCGGATATCCGCCGCAGGAATGTCGCAGCCGGTGATCCCCAGCTTAGATCTCGACAAACCCGAAGATATCTCCCTTTCCTTACCAGGCTCCGACCTTCATGCTTTCACCATGGAAGAGCTCAAAGTCGTAACCAGAGGCTTCTCCATGAGTAACTTCATCGGCTCGGGCGGGTTCGGTCCGGTTTACAAAGGTTTTGTCGACGATAAGCTCCGGCCGGGGTTGAGGCCGCAGACCGTGGCCGTAAAGCAGCTTGATCCTGAAGGTTCTCAGGGGCACAAGGAATGGCTGGTGAGTGGTAGATTGATTAGTAATTAAGATTGGATTATATAGTGATTAGTATTTAATTAATTACTTTTTTTAATTAATTATGATTAGGCTGAGATTATATTTCTTGGGCAATTGAGCCATCCGAATTTGGTGAAGTTGATCGGATATTGCTGTGAAACTGAGAACCGGCTGCTTGTGTATGAGTACATGTCAAAGGGGAGTTTGGAGAACCATTTATTTAAGAGTAAGTAATTATTTTTTTATTCTGATTTTTTTTTTGCAAAAAATTTGATTAGTTATTCAAATTTGTGCTGAAATATCAAAAAATATAATACAAATTTAAATATATATTTTTTATTATTAAATTTTTAATAATTGGTTGTTTCATGTACAAATATATGAGTTAAATAATTTGGTGCTCTAGTTTTTAAATGTGAATCGAATTAGATTTTGTTTGTGACGGTTTTTTATTGCTTCTTAAGATAGTTTTTTAGTTTAAAAATTAAAATTTTTATACTAAAAAGCTGCTTTAAGAAACAGTAAAAAAGCCATCCCAAACGAAGCCTAAGGCTTCGTTTGGGATGGCTTTTTTATTGATTTCTAAAACGGAATTTTAGTACAAAAATAAAAAAATTTGTACTAAAACTCCGTTTTAGAAATCAGTAAAAAAGTCGTCCCAAACGAAGCCTTAGTCATCTGTGGGATCATTTAGGTCTCAATTTAGGCTGTTTGGGTCGGCTTTCTAGTTGCTTTTAACAACAATTTTTTTGTACAAAAACTAAAATTTTTATAATATAAAACAACTTATAAGAAATAATAAAAAAGTCGTCCCAAACGAAGCCACGACTTTTTCATTGCTTATTAAAACAAAATTTCAATACAAAAATTTTAATTTTTTACTGAAATTCTGTTTTAAGAAGCAATAAAAAAGTCGTCCTAAACGAAGCCTAAAAAAGTCAAGGAATTAAAATAAAACTTTTAAATAATTAGAGATAATTTTGATTATTTATAAATAATTAGAGGATAATTTTGATCTTTGATTTCTTTTAAAATTAAATTGAAAAGTCTATATATGATTGTGTCAACTGACCAAACTTAGAGAAAATAGAAGCTTCAAATTTCAATCACACGGTAAGTAGGCACAGACTGGTTCACAAACGGGCCATATTTCTCTTGCAACTTGCACAACTACTTCAGCCATCTTTTTTTATTTTATTTAAGGTACCTTAGATATATATATATATATATATATATATATATATATATATATATATATATATATATATATTATATTTTTATTTCATAGCTTGGTTTCATTTTTTTTAAATTATAATTTATTAATTTTTAAAGTTTTATAGAGAAAAAAGAGTTTTACTTATTGATAAATTTTTTCAAAAAATTTATTTTTCTGAGTTTTTTTTTTAATAATTATTTTGAGCATTATAGACTATTTCTTCTTTTAAAAGTTATTTAAAAAATAACAAAAAAATATTATTAAATCTACTTGGTTAAAGGAAAATTAGTGAGCTTAAACTCTTATTATTTATGCTTAATGACAGGGGTTCTGGATTCACTGCCATGGTTAACGAGGCTAAAGATTGCAGTTGGAGCAGCAAAGGGTCTCTCTTTCCTTCATGAAGCTGAGAACCCTGTGATCTACAGAGACTTCAAAGGATCTAATATATTATTAGACAAGGTAATTATTTCTATTTCTTGACTTTTAGACTTAGAGTCTGTTTGGGATAGCTTTCTCTTCTTGCTTTCTTATTTTTTTAGAGAGAAGATAATTTTATTTGGTTGCTTCTTTCTTGCTGTAACATCTTTCCATCGTAGTAGTTTTTGAATAAAGAAAGAAAGAAATATAGTAGTTAAATGAAAGTGTGACATTGATCTTGAAAGCAAATCAGTGAGAAAGCAGTCTATTTGCTTACATTATTCTGTGCGGTCACCTTACGCCGCCCGGAGGCGGATCATGACGCCCCACATCACTTTTTTGCTGTGTACTTTTAGAGCAGCCAACTTAAATGAATAATCTTGTTTACCAATCATAGCCTTACACGTGTACCTGTTATCTACTTAACACTATATATACTTGACATTGTTGTAACGAAATCAGTAATGTAATACATCTACTTCTATACATTTCTTTCATATGTCGTCTTCTTCTCTCTGTCTTCGATTTCCTCATGGTATCAAGAGGCTCAGCGTGTTTCTGAGGACCATTTCATGGCGAATCAAGAAGCCATCTCCTCATCGACATGAACTTCCATCGGCGCTAACACTGGTCCGTCGATTCCGACAATTTCTCCCGAACTCAAGTTCGTTATCTCCAACTTAAAATTTCTTGTTCCCCATTCTCTTACTCCGGACAATTTTCCCATTTGGAGCACCCAAATCGCGAAACTTTTCAAACCAAATGGCTTCTCGGAGTATCTTGATCCTAAATCGGCGGCAGAGAACGCTAATCCAAATCAAGAATCCAGAAATTGGCAAGTCACGGATCAAAACCTTGCCACGGCAATGTGTTCTACAATATCGCCGGAGATCTTGCCATATGTGATTCACCTAGAATCAACCAATGCAATCTGGTCGACGCTGCAAATCCGATTCCAATCAACCAACCGATCCAAGGTTATTCAGCTCAAGAATGAGCTCCACAACATCTCCATGCAAAACTTGTCCATGACTCAGTATCTTACTGAGATCAAGAAGATCGTGGATAAAATCGCCTCGGCAGGCTCGACGGTAGATTCCGAAGATGTGATGCTATACATCCTAAATGGGCTACCTCCGTCTTACCAATCGTTCACAACAACCATTAGAACGATGCAAAATACGCTAACTCTCGATCACTTGTATGCCCTCCTTATTAGTGAGGAAATACATCTTAAATCTGCAGCTTTAAAATTTCAAAAGCAGCCCGACAACAATGCTGCCTTATATGCCTATTGCGGACGACCAAAGAGAGGTCGCGGCAAGCAAACACATGAGTCTTCCACGGCACCAAGAACAAACTCTAACTCAGCCATCATCTGTCAAATTTGCAAAAAGAAAGGACACATGGCCGACGCGTGCTGGCATCGTCTCAATATCAACTATGCTCCGTCTCAGCCATCCTCCAAGAACCCAAATGCACTCCTTGCCAACAATGAAACCAACCCAGCCACGGACTGGTATATTGATTCGGGTGCGTCATCGCACATGACCAACACTACCGACAATATGATGTACTCCAGGACCTGCAAAAGAGATAACAGCAAATAAAACCCAAAACGAGACAAGGGATGAGGAGAAGAAGGCTTCAACGGCCTGTATATTCCACTTGAACTTTGTCAAGGTTGTCAAGAAAATTCCAAAAACTGCCGCATCCTCTACAGTACTTTCTATATATCATATTCTTCCAGAAGCTAACTAACCTTTTAGCTAAAAATAAGGTAGCAGAAGAAAAGTAAGGAAAAGCATATCAGCAACTAAAAGTGAAAATAGAGTAGTGGAGGCATCAAGCAAAGGTAAGATGAGCCTCCCCCAATTACTGAGTTAAATGGTGCCGCATCAGTCCTCCCCGGCGTCGGAAGAGCTCGACTCCGACGAGCTGATTGTGATAACTGAATTGTCTGGTGGGTGATAAGGCCAAATATCAGAGACGTTGAAGGTGGGGGACGTATTTTGATCAGCTGGCAATTCGACGGTATAAGCGTTATCATTGATTTTGGCAATGATTGGAACTGGCCCAATCTTTCTTCAACTGAGCTTAGAGTAGGTGCCGGGAGGAAAACGTTCCCGACGAAGCCGCACCATGACTAGATCGCCCACCTTGAACAATTGCTGCCGTCGGCGAGTATCTGCTGCCATCTTATACTTCAGATTAGCATTGGTTAGATGTGAGTGCACCTCTTCCAGCATTTGAGAATATTGGCTTGTGAAAGTGGAGGCAGCTCCAGATTTGCACTTTGGGAGAACCACTACATCTAAAGCCAAATTAGGAAGCTTAGTGTAAACGATACTGAATGGGGACTTACCGGTTGAACGATTCACCATTGAGTTATAAGCAAATTCCGCTGTGCTCAACATGTCTTCCCACTGTTTCGGGTGGTCCTGTACGAGGCAGCGAAGCATACTTCCAAGAGTTCGATTAACGACCTCAGTCTGTCCATCAGACTGAGGATGGTAGGCGGAGCTCAGCCTCAGATCAGTCCCCAAGCGTTTCCACAACTCTCGCCAGAAATGACTGATGAATTTGACATCACGATCGGATGTCAAGCTCCTAGGAACTCCATGTAGGCGGACAATTTGGTGAAAGAACAAATGAGCGACTTGAAGAGCATTGGACGTCTTCTTACACGAAAGAAAATGCGCCATTTTTGAGAAACGGTCGACGACAACCATTATCAAATCGTTTCCTCTGTTGGTCCGAGGCAATCCAAGAACGAAGTCTAGACTGAGGTCTTCCCAGATAGAATCGGGTGTTGGCAGCGGTAGGTAGAGACCCGTGTTTTGTGCTCCTCCCTTGTAGCTCTGGCAGATCGGGCAACGCTCCACAAAGCGGAAGACGTCCCTGCGAAGACGTGGCCAAAAGAAACGGCTCTTTAACTGAGCCAAAGATTTATCACGCCCAGCGTGAGCTGCCAGAGCGCCACAATGTGCTTCCTGCACTAGGTGTTGTCTCCACGAAGACACAGGAACACACAGTAAGTTGTTGTGGAAAAGAAAGCCGTGGCGGATTGAGTATTCTGGCACATTTTCCTGCTGGATACACCTATTCCACACGGTAGAAAAGTCTGGATCTGTGGCATACAATTCCTGTAGACAAACTAATCCAGAGAATTCAGTTTGTAGTTGAGTTAACAGCACTGTTTTGCGGCTAAGGGCATCAGCTACTTTGTTATTTCGGCCTGACTGATGTTTGAGTACAAACGAAAATTTTTGCAGGAATGAGACCCAACGGGCATGCATCCTACTGATGTGTTTCTGGTTATTGATGAACTGAAGGGCGTGGTTGTCGGTGCAAATTACGAACTCTTGATGAAGGAGATAGTGCTCCCACTGCTTCAAAGCACGGATGACTGCGTACAACTCCTGTTCGTAAGCCGACCATTTCTGCCGAGCGGGACAAAGCTTCTCACTGAAGTATGCAATCGGACGCCCATCTTGTGACAAAACGGCACCGATGCCCGTAGCCGACGCATCGGTCTCAACAGTAAAGAGCTTCTCAAAACACGGTAAGGCCAGCACTGGGGCCGAGGTTAGAGCCTGCTTGATGGACTCGAAACTTTGCTGTTGCGGAGGACCCCAAGCAAAGGTTTTGGACTTTAAGCAATCCGTAATTGGGCTCATGATTGAACTGAAACCTCTAATAAATTTTCTGTAGAAATTGGCTAGGCCGTGAAAACTGCGGATGTCAAAGAATGACGTTGGCGTGGGCCAGTTTAAAATGGCAGCAATCTTGTCAGGGTGCATAGATAAACCGTTCTCGGAGACAAGGAATCCTAGGAATTGGACTTGAAGTGTGGCGAACTCGCACTTTTGCAAATTAAGGAACAATCTGTTCTCCTGTAGGATGACAAAAATTTGTCTCAGGTGGTCGCCGTGCTGCTCTCGGCTGGTACTATAAACCAGAATGTCGTCAAAATATGCAATACAAAACTGCCCCCAAACATGTTTGAGAATGTCTTGTATCATCCGCATGAACGTCGACGGCGCGTTACATAAGCCGAAAGGCATAACTCGCCATTCGTACAGGCCGAAGGGTGTTTTAAAGGCCGTCTTCCATTCGTCGCCAGGACGAATTCTGATCTGGTGATACCCGCTTCTCATATCCAATTTAGAAAATATGGATGCACCACTGAGCTTATCAATTAATTCCTCGATTCTAGGCACCGGAAAACGGTATTTTACCGTGATTTTATTAATGGCTCGGCTGTCTACACAGAGGCGCCATTCTTTGTTCTTCTTCGGCACTAGCAGGGCTGGAACGGCACAAGGACTGATGCTCGTTTGAATTAACTGTTTTTGGAGAAGATCTTCTACAATTAGTCGTAAGACTTCTTGCTCCGTGGGATTAAGCCTATAATGAGGCAAATTCGGTAATGTGGCATTCGGCAACAGATCAATTTGATGTTGGATGGATCTTAAAGGCGGTAGTATAGCAGGGAGCTCGTCAGGACAAATGTCTTTGAATTCAGAGAGCAGGTTAAGAATTTCTGCTGGTGCAGTTGGAGATAGTGCAAGACCCGAATCAGTAATCACCAAAGCCCACACAGGATCTCTGTCATCCCTCATAAGGAGTAAATTTGGGCCGGATACTATCTGCATAACAGAGGACGTAGAGACGTTTGGCATTAACGACTTGTCCTCATTGGCTCTCGGCAGTAGTCGAAGTCTCTTACCCTTCCAATCTAAGGTGTATACGTTGGCTCTCCCATCATACACAACGCCGGCATCGAATTGCCAGGGCCGCCCAAGAATTAAATGGCATACATCCATTTCTAAGACGTCGCAGAGAACGTCACAAACATACTGGCGACCAATGGAGAATGTTACCTGACACATATCTGTCACCTGAATATCAACACCTTTCTTCACCCAGCTGATCTTGTAAGGCTGTGGATTCTTTGTAGTCTTCAATTGAAGAGCTTGAACTACGGAGCGGGCTATTATGTTCTCGGTACATCCACTATCCACCAGCAGGTTACAAACCTTTCCACTAATAGTGCATCTAGTCTTGAAGATAGCATTTCGTTGAGATATATTACCTTGGCGGGGTGCGATCAGCAATTTCTCTATGACACACAGCACAAGTTCCCCATCATCTCCTTCTACGTCTTCCACATTTTCGTCTTGATTATTATCCGGTTGATCAATGGACTCGGGCTGCTCGTTGTCTAACAGTTGAAGTTGTTGCCGCTGTGGACATTCATTTGATTTGTGCCCGGGTTGGAAGCAGCGAAAACATTTCATAGTTGCAGGTTTCGCGTAAGGATTATTACCCGATGCCATCCTGGATTTCGACTGAGACCCCTTCTCCGGTGTCAAGCCCGCAGGTTTTGGGGAGATATTGGGTTGTGAGTTGGATGGAGACAACCCAACAGATTTGCCTAGGCCAGGGCCATTCCGTCCAGAATCTGATAATGAATCAGTCATCTGCCGGCGAGTATACTGAGGACGGGACGATCTGCTCATCTGCATTTCAACCTTTAAGGCGAAGTTGATCGCCTGGGATAGGGACCAGACGGAATTTAATTCCAACTTGTCCTGAATATTGTACTTTAATCCGCCTATATATCGAGCCACAAGTTGGTTCATGGATTCATTCAAATTATTGCGTGCGCTGAGTCTATGGAACTCCTCAGTGTAGTCGCTGACTGAACGATTGCCCTGCACGCATTGCTGATATTGCATATAGAGGATTTGCTCATAATCCGTAGGAAGGAATTGCATCCGTAGGAGCTGTTTCATCCTCGCCCAACTGCGAACTGGGCCCTTGCCCTCGCGTTGCCTCATTTGGAGAGCTTGCGTCCACCACGCACTCGCCCCGCTCCGGAGACGACACGCAACATATTTCACTTGTTTGGACGGATCAACCTCCATATATTCAAAAAAAATTTCTACTGCCTTCTCCCAATCCAAATAATCCTCAATATGCACATGCCCATCAAAGAAAGGTATATCTACCTTGACCTTGAACTCGGCCTGAGTTCTCTGAGGATGGGGTCGCCGCCCGCGCCTGTGATTGTCCCGAAAATACTCGCCACCATCTGTCACATCTTCAAACTCACTCACGTCCTCCTCAGGTTGCCGCCGGACTTCTTCTTCCGAATCGGACGCTTCGAAATTTTGGTGTATGAATCGTGGCGCCAGTCGTTCAAGGCCCATACCACGCCGAACCGCAGGAGCCACTGCCTGTGCCAGATTTGGGCGTGGATGATGGGGTGCGTTCCTTTCTCGACGGAGATTAAACTCGCGGCGCATTTCAATCGTGAGTCGCTGGACATCGGCGGACAGTGTCTCCAGCTGTCGCGCGATACTAGCCTGGTTTGCCCACAGTGCTTCCACACTTCGTCCCTCGTCGGGAACTGGCTCTTTTCCCTTGTCGGTCATGCTGCTGTAGTGGCTCTGATACCAACCTGATGTACTCCAGGACCTGCAAAAGAGATAACAGCAAACAAAACCCAAAACGAGACAAGGGATGAGGAGAAGAAGGCTTCAACGGCCTGTATATTCCACTTGAACTTTGTCAAGGTTGTCAAGAAAATTCCAAAAACTGCCGCATCCTCTACAGTACTTTCTATATATCATATTCTTCCAGAAGCTAACTAACCTTTTAGCTAAAAATAAGGTAGCAGAAGAAAAGTAAGGAAAAGCATATCAGCAACTAAAAGGGAAAATAGAGTAGTGGAGGCATCAAGCAAAGGTAAGATGAGCCTCCCCCAATTACTGAGTTAAATGGTGCCGCATCACAATATGGCAAACTACCATACCTACAACTCAGAACTTTTTCGGACATTGACTGGGCATCAGACCCAGTCACCAGGAAATCCACGTCGGGTTATTGCACATTTCTGGGCAATACATTAGTTTCTTGGACAGTCAAAAAGCAATCCACCGTCTCTCGCTCGTCCACGGAATTAGAATACCGGGCTTTGGCAGCAGCCACGGCGGACACGCTATGGATCAGACGATTACTTTTGGACTTCCGCATCAACTTGTCCAACCCGGTAGACATATTCTGTGACAACATGTCTACCATAGCGTTGGCAAATAATCCTATTTTCCATGCTAGAACAAAGCATATCGAAATTGATCAGCGATTCGTTCGTGATCATATACAGCAAAAACACATAAGACTGCTCCCGGTTAGCACGATAGATCAACTTGCGGATATACTCACAAAACCGTTGTCTACTAATCGGTTCAAAGTTCTCCGCTCCAAACTGACTGTTGGTGACCACTCATCAGCTTGCGGGGGAATGTTAGAGCAGCCAACTTAAATGAATAATCTTGTTTACCAATCATAGCCTTACACGTGTACCTGTTATCTACTTAACACTATATATACTTGACATTGTTGTAACGAAATCAGTAATGTAATACATGTACTTCTATACATTTCATTCATCTGTCGTCTTCTTCTCTCTGTCTTCGGTTTCCTCATGTACCAGTGCTATGTGCCACTGTGCACCGGGTAACGTGGCGCATTCTAATTTTCCTTCGGATGATCCGGTGACCGCACAGAATAATTTCTCGTTTATTTGAGGCTATTTTTACAGAGCTTAGCATTCTAGACAGCTTCTTTCTTGAGTTATATTTAGCTGTTAAACAGTGGTAATTATAACAAAGTTGTTATCCAACTTTTACAAAATTACTCACAATAACATTTAAAAAATAAATAATGGTTCGAGAATAATTCTACATCTATTTTTACAACCAATTACAGCCTCCCCAAACGAAGCCTTAGGCTCGTTTGGGACGGCTTTCTTACTGCTTGTTAAAGCAATTTTTTTGTACAAAAATTTTAAGAAGCAGTAAGAATGCTGTCTCAAACGAAGCCTTAGTAATTGATTCAAAGCTAGATCTTCTCAAGATGATCTTTGATTTGATGTACTTAAATGAGGAATTTTTATGTATCAGGACTATAATGCAAAGCTCTCTGATTTTGGCCTCGCGAAGGGTGGACCGCAAGGCGATGACACACACGTTACAACTCAGGTCTTGGGCACTCATGGCTATGCTGCACCAGAGTATATCATGACAGGTAAAACAGTATTCATTAATTCATAATATATAATACATATAACTGTATAAACATTTTTACTTAATGAAATAATATTTGATAAACTGCAGGCCATCTTACATCAAAGAGTGATGTTTATAGCTTTGGCGTTGTATTATTGGAGCTGCTAACAGGTCGGAAATCCATGGATAAAAAGAGACCAAGCAGGGAGCAAAACCTTATTGAATGGGCAAAGCGTTGCTTAACTAATCCTCAAAAGCTTTATCGAATAATGGATCCAATCCTGGAGGGCCAATATTCGACAGAAGGAGCACAAAAGGCAGCAGAGTTGGCATATAAATGCTTGAACCAAAACCCAAAATTGAGGCCTGATATGAAGACAGTTGTGGAGACATTAGAGCCCCTTTTGGAGCTCAAGCAGGACATCCCTATGGGCGCCTTTGTGTATACAGTGGAGATTGTCAATGAGGAAGATGAAGTGAATATGGAAAAAGAGAAGAAAGGAGCAAAGGAGGATGTTAGAAGACACCAATTTGGACATAGATACAAGACTAAGGTTTTCCACAATTTTATTGATCCAAATGCTCGGATTTGTATTGTACGATAATAAGAGTAGCCACACGGCAAAGTTGATTCAAAATGCACTAAAAAAGCTGCTTTAAGAAGCGGTAAGAAAGCCGTCCCAAACGAAGCCTTAGTCTAATTAATGATGTGGCTTCAAGAGCTGCTCATTAAATATTTTTGTGCTGCTATTCTTTTTAATTTGTACTAAATGAAAATTTAGAGAAGAGTTGCTAAGGAAGTCTAAAGGTTTGGGTATGTAAGTATTGTTGTAATGTAGAGATGAAGCCCAGCTTCTTCCTTTGCATGCTTAATTGTAATTTAATACCTTACTAAACAAATGAGAATGATTGTAATGTGTTTTATATATAGAACTCTATCATCTTGAATTCTTGATCACTATATGTGTCAACTTTGTACTAAAAAATCTGATATATTACCTTAACAAGAGAACTAGTCAAAAAAAGAGTTAATATTAGTGATATTTTTATGTAATTTAAAATATTTAAACATCATATAAATAAATATATTAATTTAAGCATTGAATATGTATATAAAAAAATTATTATTTATACATAAATCCCCTATTTTTAATATTTTTTCCAAAAAATGTAAGCTATGATAAACAATATAACAATTAATTATATGATTACATATACAGTTTTAATTCTTTTTTTTTTTAATTCTAGAAAAGAATATCTAATTTTAAAATTCAAGATAAGAATTCAAATATATAAGAAATATTAAATACATAGATTTCACCAATAATAAAAATAAGAAAAAACAGACTTAGGAAAAATATATTAATTTCCTAATCTTAAAGTCAGCAACTTGTTGACTCTCCATTTAAGTAGTCTAAGATTGCAATTACTCCAACAACAAATGCTTGATCAAAGCCAGGCTGCACCACAAGAGAATATAAATCCTTGCTTCCATTCATCTCCTTGCATCCCACCTAATCACATAAAAAATTAAAATAAATAAATAATAATAATAATAATTAAAATGTCTTTCTACTTTAATTTGCATTATTCATGTGGCAAAATATTCTCTAATTAATTAGAAATTTTAGATCAAATAATTTAATAAAATTTTATTATAATTTATTTAATGAGTTTAAAATTTATATTAACTGAAAATTTAATGAAATTTTTTGATAAAATTTCTTTCCTTAAGCATTGCTTAGTGGAGATACTAAACATAATTTATTTGGAAATTGGATAATATAACTAAATTTTTATTGATTGAATTCTCTATTTAGGGTTCATTTAAGACAACTTTCTTTATGCTTTCTAAAATGGTGTTTTAGTTATTTTTTTTTAATTAGAATTTTTTTACTAAAATTCTATTTTAAAAAACAATAAAAAAGTTGTCCCAAACGAAGTCTTAATTGTGAGAGATTTGTGGCAATGAAAATCAGATTTATGTTTAAAATTGTAACTAAATAATGTATTTTTTGTCATATATTATGAATAGTGATTAAAAGCCAATTTTATATATATATATATATATATATATATATATATATATATATATATATATATATATATATATATATATAATTTTATTGTTAGTTAATTTTTTTTGTTGAATATGAGTGTAATGTTAGGGATGTTAATTCGGGTTAGAGTCTAATCCAAAATTGACCCGAACTAATAATGCTTGACCTAAAATCGAAATATTGATTATAAATGTCAAATGTTTATTGCAAACTTGACTTGACCTGAATCCAACTTGTTTTTAATATAAATTTGTGCAAATTTTTTATGTTATCACACTAGTTTAACTCATACAACTCATTTAACTCGAAAATGGTCAGTTTCACTCGAATCAGACCTACTTAAACTGAACTTGAATGATAATAAAGTCAGTTTTGAGCCAATTTTGAGCTTTTTGTCAACTCGAACAACACTTAAATAATAATTGTGTCAAGATTTTAGACCCAATCTGACCAGAATAATAATTCGATCAGTCCGAGCCCTAATTTTTCAAGTTTGATTGTTTATTGACACCCCTAGATTAGTACTATTTAATTTGTCCAATACTCTAAGATTAAAAAAAGGAAAATATATTTAAATAGAAATAGGCCATAATTTTTTTTTACCTGAGCAGCAACAATCCTATTGGGAGTTACAATGGAGCAATTTCTCTGAGGAAAGGAGCCAATGACCTCATAGTAGTAGTCTTTGTTCATCCTCTTAGGTTCAATGTAAATCTTTGTAGACCTTCTCAGTGCAAATAATGGCTTTGAGTCACTCAGACTAAAAACTTTGTCTTTAGCCCCCTCATAATTCATTGTATATCCATTCCAGTGAGAGCAGCTGCTAATTGCTTGAATGATGCCCCCCTATGTTCATAATTAATTAATTAAAATTTAGCCTCCTTCAAATCCTTAAAGAAGAGCAATTCATATAACAACATCAAGTCTTTATTCTACTACATACAGTTCGCTACATGAATTATTATGTGCGGAAATCAGACTCAGAACGCCGTTCGGAGACCAACCAGAATACACCATGTCCACAGTACCGAGCCACGATTCCAAGCAAAAGGTGACGTGACACATTTTGATTGGTCTCTGCACGCGTTCAGCGTCCACACAGAATAACTAATCCTTATTAATAGTCAAATTCTCCTTTAGATCTAATAATAAAAAGTCTTTTTATGTGACTAAATCAGTTAAGACGACTCTCTCTAATCTTATCTGTCACTGGAGCAACTGTATAATAAGAGCAATGTATGATGAAGGAAAATCTAACTTGAAAGAAACCATGAAATAGTTATTATACCTTCTTATGAATTAGAAGTATTAAGGATCCATCACTGTCTCTCACAACAAGTTCTCCCTTAGTTCCCAGAATTCCACAGCCATCAACACTGAAAGCTACCTTCTGGTTGCAATCAGAGACTACAAATCCACCTCCATTGATTACATGAGGCCTTCTACGAACCACCAATGTTGAGAGGGAAGGAGAACAGAAGATCTTACTAACAATAGGCATAAGATTTGATGATCCTTCAGCCATGACTAAGAGATGAGAGGATTTTGGTTTCAGTTGAAGTGATGAAGAAGGAAGAGAGCAAAGGAAGAGCTTAAGAAGCAAAGCGGAGGAGGAGGAGAAGAAAGGGTTGCTTTATCGTTCAAATGTTTGGCAAAAGTTGGTGTAAAGTTTGAGGGCGGTTTTGGCCTCCCCCAAATAATGATTGAGATGCTTTATATGACTATAGAAAGTTGAAAGGAAAGTTCAACTTTTGATATTATTCATGTATTATTATTATTATTATTATTGAGAATTTTGCATTTAGAGGAATAATTTTTTTGGAAAATATAATAAAGTATTTATTTTTTATCAGGGCTAAGTCTTCATTTTATTTAGGAAAAATTATTATGTGCACATGCCTAATGCTATCCAGATACCAACCAGAAGCGTCACGTCACCCCTTCGCTCGGTACCGCGGCTCGGTAATGCAACTCGATACAGCTGATGTAGCTGCACCTGATTCGCCTCTCATTTTAGACAGTTTTTTATTGAGAAAGTAATTTTTAAAGCTATTATAAAAGAAGCTTTTAAGTACAATTAAAAAAAAAAAAACAAAACAATGAAAAAAAAAAACGTTTAAATAAAAATTATAACTACTATCTGAAAGGCAAAAGAGTTAGAAAGCTTTCCTAGTGAAGCCTAAAATTAATGTAATTCAGCATTTTCTTACTCTATGCCTATGTTATATTTTTAAGAGCTATAGTTATTTTTTCTCTGATTAAAAAATTAATTATATTTTAATCAAACAATATATTTTTGCGAAAAATATAATTATTTATTAAAAATACTCAAAATTAGAATATCTTTAAATGTTATTTTCCAATTTGTTGATTTAAATTACTGATTGGAATAAGTTTGCACTTTGCAGGCAGCATCTTTGAATTGGATTACTTTTCATGCCAAAAGTAATCTCTTGACTTTCAAGGATCAACTTTTGAATTGCTGAACGTTAAATTTGAAAATCATTTGCAAAAAATTTATTAATTTCAGAAATTAAATTGATAAACTATTTTTATTAATGAAAAAATTCAGAACTGTTGCGTCCAGGAGTATTCGCGGCGGTAGAGAAATATAAATTTTATCGTCTTAGCGTTGTACGAAAATCCGGCATGCAATCAGATAAGAAAGAGGGTCTAGCATTTATGAGACACCAAGATTTTTACGTGGAAAACCCCTGTAAATGGGGAAAAACCATGGGGCCTAGCCCAGTTTGAATGAATCCACTAGTTTTGCAGTCGATTACAAATGAGGTCCTTCCCTAGGAGAAGGCCTTAGCTTGATGTACATCTTATGGAGTACATTAAATGATGTAAATACAAAGAATCACTATTGACATGTTCGCTTTGTTAGAAGGACTGCAGTCGGCGGGCGACGTAGGTCAGGAGGACCGTAGTCAGCTGGCGACGGAGGACTGTAGTCGGCGGGCGACGTAAGTCATGAGGACCGTAGTCGGCGGGCGACGGAGATCGAAAATACTGTAGTCGGCAGGCGACATAAGTCAGGAGGACCGTATTCAACGGGCGATGGATGTCGGAAAGACTGTAGTCGGCGGGCGACGTAAGGCAGGAGGATCGTAGTCGGCTGGCGACTGAGGTCGGAAGGACTGTAGTCTGACAACAAAGATCAGTAGGACAGCGTCAGGTAGAAGCACAGCAATGGAAATAAATCCATCTTCGCGTAGACGTCTAGTGAAGTCCGATAACCGGTAGAAGTCCGGCGTCGGGTAGAAACTTAGCGAAGAGTGAAGGTTCGACATCGGGTAGAAGTCCGACGTCTGTTGTTGACAAAGGAGAACTCCGGCTTCCCTTGGGCGGAGTTTCTGTGATATCTCGTTCCCTTACTGTTCCTCTCTGATTTGGATTTTCCTCCCAGAATCGGCCAGGACGAAGTTTGGATCGTCCAGGCCGATCAGTGCATTGAAAACAGCTGATTTCTGGAGCAAATTCTGGACAGAATCGTCCAGGACGATATTGAGATCGTCCAGGACGATTTGCACTGTTCCTAAAATCGTCCTGATCATCGCCCTGGAGTATCGGCCAGGACGACCAGAATTGGTCTGATCGTCCAGGACGATCGAGACGATCGGCCAGGCCGATCCATGTATGATATAAGGAAATGAGCTCGTTTTGAAGAGAGAGAAATTCATTTTAAAATATCAGATATTTTGAGGAGAGAGAAAGAGAAAGGGAAAAAGAGGAAAAGCTTGGTTTTGGAGGCCGCGGAGCGCTTTTCGTCCGACGCTGCTGTTGGAGAAAGTGTAGATCTCGTGGTAAGGACTCCGAACCCTGTTTCTGTTTTCAGAGATTTTGTGTTTTGACTGAGTTGTGATCTGTTTTGTGTTTTCGTAGTCGACTTTTCGACCTGGTTTTGATTTGACACAACTTCCACCGCACAACTTCTGATATGTTATAGATATGATTATTGTACACGATTTGACTGTATTCTACGAAGATTTTACCGGTCGAAATTGATTCTACGTGATTTTAATCGATTTTAATTGAATAGAATAATATCAGGACCTGATTTGATTTGGATTTTATAGATCGATAGTCTTGTATTGACGCTATTGATATTCTACTGTAATTTGGAAAGATTTGGAAACTGTGTCTTTTTGCAGGATTTTTGTGTAAATTCTGTATACTACCGTTATGCTGCCCGATTTTCGTACGATTCCTGAATTGTATGGAATTGATAGATTGAACTGATATGCATTGATTATTGATATGATTGCTTTAATATTGACTATTGAATTGCCTATTGATTGAATTGACTATTGATACTGATCGCAAGTGGAACCTGGTTGAACATTGGTGGAGATTGATATTGATACCTGTACAGGATGGTGGGCCGACGGGCTTTCCTTTAAACATTGACTATTGATTATTGAAGGGAGATATAAGGAGTTTATTGATATGCCGACGGGCAATAGAGTGACGACTCTTCTTGATTGAACCAATGTATTATCTACAACAGCAATATGGATTCTACAACAGCAACATAGCCAGTAGATTGTACTTGTTCAGTATATAGTATTGAATTGCATGTTTACTGTATTGCTTTATAGATTCATTGTTTTATAGATTCCTGCTTTATCGACTTTGATTGGATTTACTAGATCGTACGATTTCATTGATTTCACTGATCGATTTCTGTGCATTGACATTGAACATTGATATAGAAATGGATGAATATAGATACTGCATTGATAGCATGGACATCGACTACTGCTTATAGATTCATCGTATTGCTGCCTATAGACTTATAGATTCACTGTCGCTACTGTTCTTCACTGTATTGACTGTTTTATAGATTCATTGCTTCGTATCGCCTTTCTCGATTGATTTCAATTGAATAGATCGTATTGATTTGACCGTATTGATTTGATTGACGGACGATGATTGATTGAATCGATTTATCGAATTGCCTGCCGCTGCATTGACTGGTTTTATTGACTATTGATTTCCGCTGCATAGACTCATTGACCATTGACTGACGGATTGAAATAGATTGACATGCATATTGATAGCATCGCCGTGCTTTGATTTCAGTTGTAGGCTTTGGTGACCTGCTGGGCTTTGTAAGCTCATTATATGTGGTTAAAAATTTTCAGGTCCGAGCAAGGCAACTGGAATGGAGTTCGATCAGAATGTCAGACGAATCCTTTTCGCTACACGGATCTTGGGGTTGTTACAATTGGTATCAGAGCGAGTGTAGTGAAAGGATTTGATTGATAGTTTGATAGAATGGATTCATTCTGCATACATAGGTGATTGACATTTGATTGATTGCATTGTGTGTTTGTTTGGCTTTCGACGAGTTTTGTTTTGGATTTGGATTTTGATCGGTTTGTTTTGCATTGTTTGTTTTTGCTTCGTACCTGTAGGGAAATGTCGGGACGACATTTTTCTAAGGTGGGGAGATTGTGATATCTCGTTCCCTTACTGTTCCTCTCTGATTTGGATTTTCCTCCCAGAATCGGCCAGGACGAAGTTTGGATCGTCCAGGCCGATCAGTGCATTGAAAACAGCTGATTTCTGGAGCAAATTCTGGACAGAATCGTCCAGGACGATATTGAGATCGTCCAGGACGATTTGCACTGTTCCTAAAATCGTCCTGATCATCGCCCTGGAGTATCGGCCAGGACGACCAGAATTGGTCTGATCGTCCAGGACGATCGAGACGATCGGCCAGGCCGATCCATGTATGATATAAGGAAATGAGCTCGTTTTGAAGAGAGAGAAATTCATTTTAAAATATCAGATATTTTGAGGAGAGAGAAAGAGAAAGGGAAAAAGAGGAAAAGCTTGGTTTTGGAGGCCGCGGAGCGCTTTTCGTCCGACGCTGCTGTTGGAGAAAGTGTAGATCTCGTGGTAAGGACTCCGAACCCTGTTTCTGTTTTCAGAGATTTTGTGTTTTGACTGAGTTGTGATCTGTTTTGTGTTTTCGTAGTCGACTTTTCGACCTGGTTTTGATTTGACACAACTTCCACCGCACAACTTCTGATATGTTATAGATATGATTATTGTACACGATTTGACTGTATTCTACGAAGATTTTACCGGTCGAAATTGATTCTACGTGATTTTAATCGATTTTAATTGAATAGAATAATATCAGGACCTGATTTGATTTGGATTTTATAGATCGATAGTCTTGTATTGACGCTATTGATATTCTACTGTAATTTGGAAAGATTTGGAAACTGTGTCTTTTTGCAGGATTTTTGTGTAAATTCTGTATACTACCGTTATGCTGCCCGATTTTCGTACGATTCCTGAATTGTATGGAATTGATAGATTGAACTGATATGCATTGATTATTGATATGATTGCTTTAATATTGACTATTGAATTGCCTATTGATTGAATTGACTATTGATACTGATCGCAAGTGGAACCTGGTTGAACATTGGTGGAGATTGATATTGATACCTGTACAGGATGGTGGGCCGACGGGCTTTCCTTTAAACATTGACTATTGATTATTGAAGGGAGATATAAGGAGTTTATTGATATGCCGACGGGCAATAGAGTGACGACTCTTCTTGATTGAACCAATGTATTATCTACAACAGCAATATGGATTCTACAACAGCAACATAGCCAGTAGATTGTACTTGTTCAGTATATAGTATTGAATTGCATGTTTACTGTATTGCTTTATAGATTCATTGTTTTATAGATTCCTGCTTTATCGACTTTGATTGGATTTACTAGATCGTACGATTTCATTGATTTCACTGATCGATTTCTGTGCATTGACATTGAACATTGATATAGAAATGGATGAATATAGATACTGCATTGATAGCATGGACATCGACTACTGCTTATAGATTCATCGTATTGCTGCCTATAGACTTATAGATTCACTGTCGCTACTGTTCTTCACTGTATTGACTGTTTTATAGATTCATTGCTTCGTATCGCCTTTCTCGATTGATTTCAATTGAATAGATCGTATTGATTTGACCGTATTGATTTGATTGACGGACGATGATTGATTGAATCGATTTATCGAATTGCCTGCCGCTGCATTGACTGGTTTTATTGACTATTGATTTCCGCTGCATAGACTCATTGACCATTGACTGACGGATTGAAATAGATTGACATGCATATTGATAGCATCGCCGTGCTTTGATTTCAGTTGTAGGCTTTGGTGACCTGCTGGGCTTTGTAAGCTCATTATATGTGGTTAAAAATTTTCAGGTCCGAGCAAGGCAACTGGAATGGAGTTCGATCAGAATGTCAGACGAATCCTTTTCGCTACACGGATCTTGGGGTTGTTACAGTTTCAGCGTCAGAAGGGAACTCCGTTGCAAATTGGGAAGAATTTCAGCATCACGTGGAAGTTGTGCAAATTCCCGGTGTTTCCTAAAAATCCGGCAGAGTTCCGGCGTCTTCAAGCGGCAGGAAGAGCTCCGACGGTGGTCGAGGAGGTGAGGAATCTCCTTTTCCCCTTTCTCCTCTTCTTCTTCTCTCTCTTCCCCTCCCCCTTTTGGTGTAGAATAAGGGCTCTATTTATAGTTTTTCTGGAGTGGCATAGCCCGTAAATAGGCGTGAGATCATGGGCAAATTGGGAGTGTTTTGAATGGACGGTCGATATCGAATCCTTTGATCATTCACCGTTCGTTGGGTATTTGAAGGCCTTAATGATGTCAGAATTCAGCGATCTTGGGCTCGTTGGATTCGTCTCATCGAGCCATTCGATTCGAGTATAAGCTCATCAAAATCAAAGACCGCTTGATAACTCAAATTGCGGTTTGAACTTTCCAACAGCGCTTTGAACCCTTGATTCAGACTCATTTGGGCTCGGATTGGGTTGATCTTGGTGTCGTTGGGTTCGTATTTCCGAGACGCTCAGTTTGACTGTAAGCTCGTTGAAATCGGAGTTCATATGCTCCCGAAATTATTTTTTGAAGTTTCCAACTAGTTTTTGCCTCGAGATTCGTGCCCGATCAAGATGATTTTGCGATGCCGTATCAAGAACAATAAATCACTTTCTCACATTTTAAAAGAAAAAGAAAACAGTAAAACTCTCTAAACTGATAATAAATCTGATAAACGATAAATACTACAATTATGAACTAAAATCAAAATACAATCTTTTTAATCTAATGTTGAGTTTCGTTAATTCGCTCAAAAGTTCAAAAAAAAAAAAAAAAAAAAAAAAAATTCTTCTGTCTGAAACAAATTCTTGATCAGGTGAACTATCCATTGCAGCAGTGCTGTAGTAGCTAAGAGAGTGGCTGTGGCAGTAGCAGAATAAAGCCACTTCTTCCATGGTTTTCCACGCTTTCTTGCTTGTTCCTCCATGGATTGAAGGCGTTCTTTCAAATCCTCCAACTCTTTGTTCTTCGCATCATTCTCTGTAACTAGAGAAAGCAGCCTCATTTCCGCGGCATTCAGCTCGGCTACCGCCGACTCAATCTTCGTACTTAGATTCCTCTCCCTCTCTGTAGATGCGGTCATCTCCGCCGTCGTGCGTTCGGCGGCTTCGCCCAGGCTAGAGGAGAGGACGAGCGCCAATACATTGCGTTCGAGGCCATCGCTGATGTCACGGTCGGTGGCCATTAAATCGAGATGGAATTGGAGTTGCTCCATCTTTTTCCGGGACTCCGCAGATTCCTTCGCCAGGCTCGCAGTCACTATTTTGAGATTCTCGATTAGCCGGCCGTTACGTCCTGCAGCCGCAGCGGCAGCTGCGGCAGCGATTCTACTCTTCTTGCCCATTTGGAACGGGAGCGGATTGAAATGCCTCTTTTTTCTTAAACTGCGATTAGGGTTAAGAGTCCGGCGAGGATGCGGTTTATTTATAGATCGATTTGGGAACTGCTGAACTAGTATTCAGTGCTGTAACGGTGGCGGAAGAAAAGGGCGGTGCGACCGATTATTTGGGACCCGAACTCCGGCTTACTCTCCGCCATCTTCGATCTCCCCAATTTTTTCGGCTGCCTCAACAGATCGAGATGAGTCACACTGACTTCGTCAGCTACTCCTGCTATCCGGTGCGGCCGATTATTTGGGACCTAATGGGTTTACGCTTTTGCAGGAAAATAAAGAATTTTCTTTTGCCAAAAGTTAGACATCTGGCTTCATCTCCGCCATCTTCGACCTCGCCAACTTTTCCGGTCGACTCAACAGATCGAAATAAGCCATATTAACTTTGTCAGCTCCTCCTCCTTTCCCTCTTCTTTAAGGCAAATTATTACATCCAGTGTCCGGATTCATTCGGACATCAATCCAGACGCATCATGTCACCCAAATTTACTGGGCCCCAATGTATTTAGGTGACGTGGCTCTTCTGGATTGGATGTCCGAATATCCGAACGTGGACGTAATAATTTGCCCTTCTTTAGAGGTGTTTGGTATAAGATTGGATTCAATTTTAATAGGATTTACTAAATCCTATAAATTTGGATTTAGTAAATCCTATGCTCATAAATCCTGAAAAATATTTGGTATGACAAATTTTAAATTTTGTTAAATCCAAAAAAGTTGTTTGGCAACATATTACATGATTTAAAATAGTTGAAGATTTAATATTGAAGTAATATGAAGCCACCTCAATACAAATAATATAAATTAGAGATAACTCTATGCCAAATAATAAATCAAACATAACATCATTCAACAAATACAACTAAAAGCATAATTTTTCATTCAATGCACCCATATTTATTCTATTGGTGGCAGTCATATAATATTAGTATTTTGGATGTTAGGTATGTAAATAGCATGAAATAAAGTGGTATGTATGCAAATCACTTTAATAAAAATTTCTTCTCCTCATTAAAATGTATGTTTATTCCTACAACGAATCTTACTCTACATTTTTTTTTTGTAGGATTTGGCTCTTCCTAAGGGCATCTACAAGCGAAAACCCCATTTTTCATTCTAAAATGACGTAAAACTTCAAAATGCGATAGTTCATCTTCAATGGAACTCCAATTTTCTTTTTTCAAACACTTCTTTGCGAAGGTAACATTCTCTCTCTATTTCACGCTTTTCCTGTGAAGCTAAACAAAGTGTGAAGGTAATCGTTTTTTTTTTTTTTGGGCGTAGGTGAACAGACCGACGTCAATATTGGCATCGCACTGTTCTCCTACCAATTTTTGGCGTGAGAATTGGAGTTCGAATGCAGCGATTCGCGGACGACATATAATAATATGCAGTTCGGTTGGAGATGATCTAAATAACAAAAATGGAATTTAAATGTTTCTTCAAGCATACATGATTAAGCCCTGTGATCACTATCCAGTAGTAGTAGCAGTTATTTGAGCTCAAATTAGAATCCAGTGATCATTGAAAATTTTAGAGTTCAGTGATTATTTTTCTTAGAAAAGTTTGATTATCATGAGTAACATAAATTTGAATTCAAAAGATAACATGACCTTTTTCTTCTGTGGCAAAGAAACTTCTTACAATTTTGTTATTTTATAAAAATAACTTGAACACAAGTAGCTTGAAATCATAAGATATACTGTTCCTCTATTGAATATTTGTTTAAATCACTTTTTACATGTTAATGTTCATTATTAAGGCTATTAAACATCAATTCTTCAGTCATTTTTCATCCTGCTATGCAGTTCATCCCTCAACCATTCTAATGTATCTGCTATTAATGCAAACAGAAGAGTATTTGACTATATAATCCATGATAGAAGGATATACACTCTTATAATCAGTAGGAAGCTTGCAACTGCCATCATCTCTACACTTCAACCAATCAACCCTTACTTGTTAGGCTGAAAAGATCTATCCATGCAGAGGAGACCTTCAAAATATCCAGAAGTACTTGAACTTCTTTTCCGAGACATATATAAGATAATATTGCAAATATATGAGTTAAATCTCATATAATATTTATTATAAGATACAGTAAAAATTAAAATAAAACTATGTAGTTGTGGTATGCAAATCTTACTGATGCAACATGCAAACAAACAAGTTGTAAAAATAGACGTGGGCTTCGTTTGTGACAACTTTTTTTAATGCATCTTAAAATAGCTTTTTAGTTCAAAATTTAAAAACTTTTATTAAAAAATTGCTTTAAAAAGTAGTAAGAAAGCTATCCCAAACGAAGCCATAATTAATATGCAAGACTTCCCGCTAATTGAACAACCTACTCATTTAACGTCTTAGCTTTATATGAAGATCCAAGACAGAATCATATAAAATAGATGTAGCATTCATAAGTGACACCATAGTTTTACGTGGAATCCCCTGAAAAGGGGCAAAAATCACAAGGTCTAGCCCAATTTGAATGAATCCACTAGTGTTTGCAGTTAATTGCAAATGAGGCCCTTCATTGGGGGAAGACCTTGATTTGATGTAGCAAATATATATCATATAGAGTGCATTACATGGTGGAAATTGGAATAATCAGTATCAACATGTTGGTTAGTCGGCAGAACCATAGTCGGAGGGCGATGGAGGTCGGAGAGACCGTAGTCAGCGGGTGAAAGTAGTCAGAAAGCCAGTAGTCTAGCAATGGAGGCCCTAAGGACCGTAGTCTGGTGACAAAGATCGGAAAGACCATAGTTGGTGGGCGATAGTGGTTAGAAAGATCGTTATCTGATAACGGAGGTCAGAAAGATCATAGTCGGTGGACGACAATGGTCAGAAAGACAGTTGTTTGGAGACAGAGATCGGAAGGACAGTAGTCCGTGGACGACGATGGTCGGAAAGACCATTGTCTTGCGATGGAGGTTGGAAGGAGCATAGTCAGCAGGTGTCAATGGTCAGAAAGACCATTGTTTCTGACCATTGTCTGGCGACGGAGGTTGGAAGAATTATTATCGGCATTCAAAAGAGGTTGGAAGGATCGTAATCGGTGGGCAATGGAGGTCAGAAAGATAGTAGTCTGACAATGGAGGTTATAAGGACGGTAGAGTGGTCAGAAAAGACCGTTGGACCGTTGTTTGACAACGGAGGTCGAAAGAACTATAGTCTTAATGATATCAAAATTTGATGATCTTGAGCTCGTTGGATTCATCTCGTTGAGCTGCTCGATTCGACTATAAGCAGGTCGCGTTTGGAAACGGTTTGGTCATCCAATTTATGGTTTAATCCTTTCAAAGGCATTTCAGTCTTCGATTTTGACCCATTTGAGCTCGGATTGAGTTGAATTTGGTGTCGTTGAGTTCATATTTTTGAGAGGTTCAATTCGACTATAAGTTTGCTGAAATCGAAGTTTGGATAATCCTAGATTTAATTTTGGAAGTTTCCAACTCGATTTTGCATCGAGATTCATGCTCGATCAATTTTTTTTTTTTTTTTTTTAATTATATATATCAAGGTCTTACTTCAAATGTTGTATAAATTAAAGAGTAAAAACAGCTCGTTTTGCTCTGTAAATCATGCTTTCATGTTCTTCATTGGGTCTCAACAACCACTTATATTTTGATAATATCATTTTATAATCTAAGTTGAGAACAACTCTCTCAATATTCAATCCAAAGAACAGTATGTAATGTTTGATTCTCTATATCATGCTTATAAACACTTTACTTTTGAATATAAAAAAGATATAGTTTTATTCAAATGTTTTGTTTGACTTAAGAGTTCTTCATATCTTTTGTTTTTCTCTCCATTTTAAGTTTAAGCCGAAGCTCCCCTTTTTTGTGGAGCGACCTTTGACAAATGTGGCTAAAATAACAAAAATATTTCATCACGCAGCTCATGTTTATTTCCTTGATTATCGATCGTTTTTTTGGCGTTTAAGTGCCTTAATGTATTGAAGTTGGATGATCTAGATGTGGATTCTTCTTCTTAAGACATTAGTTTTAATTAGGGGTGCAAACGAGTAGAGTCGAGCTCGAGTCAGAGGGTTTTCGAGTCGAGCTCAATCGGCAAATATCAAGCTCGAGCTCTTCCCACTATAAATGAGCTCGAGCCGGCTTGCGAGTCTCGGCGGGAATTTTAAATATTATTAATTATTTTAAATATTTAAATATTTAAACTTTTATTAAATGTTTTAAAGATTTGTTATTAATTATAAACATTAAATATTAATTTATTTTTATGTTATTAAATATTTTAAACATTTATTATTATTATTTTTAAAATTTTTAAATTTAATGGATAAAATAAAAGTATTAAAAATATTAATAACAAAGCCGGCTCGCAAGCTCACGAGCCGACCCTCATGCATCAAGCTTGAACTCGGCTCTTGAGCTCGATATGCTTAGCTCACGAGCCCATAAATGAGTCGAGCTTGAACCGGTTTGGCTCACTTACACCCCTAGTTTTAACCATGAGCATGCACAAATCAGAGATCATTTGATACTTTTATTGACATCACAAAGTTTTTAATTTCACTTTAATTGTTTGATTTGGGCGCATTTGAAATCAGATCACATCACTTTTGATGTAGTTTAATATTTCAATTTAAGTACATTTCATTTGTTAATTAAATGCATTATGTATTAATATATGTTTCTGTTTCAGTTTTTTATACACTACTTCAATTTATTATTACAATATAATATTTCCATTTTTTTTGTTTCATTTATTGATTCTATTTTAGGATGCGATGGCCTATAGAACTGTGTTAGCTCATTCTTATTTTTACTTTAATTTTTCAGGCCATGTAAGCGGTAATGAGCGAGCTGAGTAGACTTAGATAGTAGACTCTGATATGTACTGTAGGTATGTTTTGATTAGTTTTAATTTTTGTACGCTTGATTTTATTTTATTATGTTGTATGCTGCCAAGCGATGTTGTAGATATCTTAGATTGTATGTATTTTAAATTATATATATATACTTTATTTTGAGATGAATAATCATTCATAAATCACTAAAAGAATCTATTTTATCTATTCATATGCATCATATGTTTATGTATTATTAATGCATTCAATATTGTCAATAATATTAATGTATATACTAATGTCATCAGTGCTATCATTATATGCATACATCAATGTATGATTTAACAAGGCATGATATCCAGTTTTAATGTGATATTTTCAACATCTTTAACCAAAACTGCTTTCCAATTGGTCACCGGTTATATCAATTATCATTTATTTAATTATTTATTTATCATATTCAATTAATCAATCATCATTATATATAGTGGCTTCATTAAATCAATAAAAAGTCGCCACTCTCTACCCGTTGGCATAATCAGTCATTTGTTACATGCTACAACGGTGATAACACTACAAACCATCTGCACAGGGTATTCTATTTTAACAGCAAATCCAATTTATAATGTTAACATCCAACCTTTATTACTTATGCCAGTAGGAAATTGTTGACCTTGATTTTGTCAAGCCCCTGGGTCCCATGGGTAAGACCAAGTTCTTTGAGCTCAGACCCATGACCTGGGTCAACCTGGTTGACCAGGTCAACCCAGGTTGACCCAATTAGACTTAATAGGTTATTTTTGAGCCAAATCAAATCTAAACCCATTCAAGGCTCAAACCCACGTCCCCTTTGACCTATTTGCCTGGGTTGACCAGGTCAACCATTGACGTGGTCAACCCAAGTCTTAAATAGGTCAATTTTGACCTATTAAGGCTCATTAAAGCCGCTTTAATGATTTTTAATGCTCATGGACGTTTTAAAATTCAAAATCTCGTGGAACATGTGGAATTTCCCTCCTAATTACTTAGGGATTCGATCTTGCCCTCCATCATAGGCTAGGGCATTTAAATAGGGAGAAATTAGGTTTAGGAGGGGATCCTTTTCGAAATTCTCTCTCTCCAAGCCTTCTCAGCCTCTGAGATTTGGTTTGCGAGCTTCTCCCATCTCCTCCCACATTTCCAAACCCAAACCACATGGTGAAACCTCGCCGGCGGCGAGATTCTGACGACCCGAGGCTAAAGACATTCAAAAGAATATCCCGTTCGATCCAAGGCGAATTTGAGCTTGAGTTCTTCTACAAAAAAGAGTGTGGACAGTCTACAAGTGCAACAAGACCAAGATCGAGTGGATCCACCATGTGGATCGAGGTATATCGCTAACCCTAGTTAGAAACACATAAATCTAATTAGCGTTCAAAATATCACGTCTTAGATCTCGAAATTAGTCCCCCAAGAATGCTCTTCATCTCTATAATCTATATTTAAAATTTTGTGGCGATCCATTGAGCCGATCAACCAAACGAGACGAAAGATGGTCCTAGGGTTCGAGAGTCGCTCTGCATGGGCAGGAGTCATTCTAAGCCGTTGATCATCTGATCAACGGCTCGGAATCCGCTGTTCCATCCGAGCTTTCGACCGGAAGCTCGATCGTGGCCGTTTGTTTCAAACAGCGTTGATCGGACGACTCTTTATCGGCACTGACTGGGATTATGGAAAGCACATGGGTCCCGCGCAATCATCTTCGCAGACCGCGGAGCGAGTGGCAGGCCGCCGCGTGGCCTGCGCTAACCCTTCACCGCAGCAATCATTGCCGATTGCCGCGGTCACGGGACTCAACCCCGTGCCGCTGCGCGATTTGGATGGCCAACCCGGTGCTGCCATGTGGCGAACCGAGAGACTCCCGCTGCCGTTTTATATAAAATTAATTTTAAATTATTTTTAAACTCAGAATCATTTAAATAATTTGTTAAAATTATTTTTAAATTGAAAAATATTAGTATTATATATTAAAATTTTCACAAAATTATTATCTTTAATTTAAAATTAATTTCATTTTAAAATATTATATATATTTAATATTATTAAAAAAAAATAGTATTGTAGTTATTAATTATTTAATTATTATTATTATTATTATTTTACTGATATTTTTATTACTATTATTATTTTTGATATAATTGATATTATTTCTATTATTTTTATTTTAAATATTCTTTTTATTACTATTATAATCATTTTAATTATCTAAGTTATTTTATTATTAGTATTACTATTATTATTTTTGATATAATTGATATTATTTCAAAATTTAATATTTTAATATTGTTTAATAATTATTTTAAATACTATTATTTTTAAAATTATTTTAAAAATACCCTATTATTGCATTTAAACTTCCAAAAATCATAACTAATTCTTTTTTAATCGGATTTCGACGCCCAACCCATTGAATTTTTCAAAAAAATATGTATTTTTATTTAAAATTATTTTCAGAAAATAATATTTCTATTTCTGGCAGATTTCTGTCAATGTCTATTTATAGATCTATTTAGTCATTATTTAAATGATTATTATAATAATAATTATTTTTAATCCTTTTTGAAATCTTGATTGGATGACCAATGGATCTCCCTTATATTTACATAGATATGAATTGACTTATTTTTAAATATGATATTTTTCCAAAATTTATATATGTGTATTTATAGGTATTTTAAAACATTTTAAAATTACTTATATACTAAATCTTAATTTTGGGAGATTCGCTACTTCATGAAATTTTAGACATGGATTCTATATGAGAAGAGCAATCATGAGGGAGTGGATTAGTGATTGGTTGAGTCTCAATCATTCACTAATCCCTTCATTAGTCATACTTATTTTCTTTCTTTGTTGTAGATTGCATGTGTTTGTTGCACCACGAGCACTTAGTTTAGGCTCTCTTAGATCTAAGGACATGATGTGTTTATTGTTTTGTGTGTTTCCCATGCATTATTATCTTGAGAGTTAGTGAAAATTTTATTTTAAACCTTTATAACGTAGTGATGCCTTAAGGACAAAAATCAAGGACTCTTCTCACAAACTTAGAAAATTTATAGGAAGAAGGATAGATCACTGATGGATATGAAAACTTCCAAATTTGAAATTAGAGACATATTGAATATCCCAGAATTTTTTAGGAATTTTTAAGGCTTGTTATACCCCTTAATTAACCAACCCTAATTAACATGTTAAGTAGGGCCCCGAGACTTTCTAAAAATTACAGTAAATCCATTTTAGGTCAGAAAATTACCTACCATACCTCAAATTGTCCAGAATCTGATCCTCAAACTTTGATAAATAGGGCTTCTCAGTTTGACTCTAGGTTAACCTTTAATTTAACATTAAGTGAAAATTACCGTTTTTGCCCCTAATAAATTATTAAAAAATATTAAAAATCTCAAATTTTCCCCAAACACTTGGGATCACTTTCTCAGGTCATTCATGACCTTTGGGAGTGATTCCAATATGTTTGGAGCTGGTTTAGATCAAAACCATAAAATCAGCCATTTATTGGATAATTTAGATAATTCCATTAATACCCTGAACTTAAAAAATTCATAACTAATTGTAGAAAATTCCAAATTAGGAAAAATAACTTGCATTAGACTCATATTAGAGTCTAGTATTTATTAAAAATATTAAGATTTCAGAAACTAGCCTAAATTAGAAAGTCAATATTTTGGTCAACCATAGTTCATTTAGGGTCCAAAACTTAGAAAATTAATAACTTTGCCTAGAAAACTCTAATTTCAGTGTACTGCCTGGCCAAATACTCATCTTAGGGTCTAGTATTTTTCTAAAATATTAAAAAATCTAAACCTAGCCTATTTCCCATAGTGACCTTTTGGACCCCCTTAGCCTAGTACCTAGGTGGACCCGGGACTTTCCAAAATTGGTTAATATAACTTGAACTTCAAATATCATCACCATAAGCATTAAAAATTGATCAACAAATTAAATTACTTAAAATGGACCCTAATCCATTAAAATTTTGATTTTAATTAAAACTCCATTTTCTACCCTTCCACAAACTATAACTTTAGACAATTTTCACTAACTACCCATCTTAGAATATATCCAAGCCACATCAGCCATGCACACACATAGAATTTTTTGCTAGGGCACCACTTCTAGACTTAGGCTAGACATATGGTTTATTTTTCTACTGTGTGCCGGAGCTTTCTGTGATTTTCATTGCATGCTGTTTGAAATTGCTGATGTAGTTGCTTACTTTTTTTGCACTATGTGGATTGATGTGATGAGTGCTAGATCTACCCCTAGGTTAGGAGCGTCATATATACTGTTCTTCCGTGTAGGTGGCCATGCTCAAGCTAATAAAAGGGGGCACTATTATGATTTCTAATATTGTCATATGCAGGTGCTTGCTCAGCCCCCCTTAAATAAATGAGGGCTAAATAAAAATAATTATAACTGCTATAGGTAGACTGCTTAGCTCTCATAATTAAGAGCATGGCTTGACACAGCTTCAATGGGTTGATCTTATTTTATATAACTGCTTGGGATGATTATTATTAGGATAACCTTGCAGAGACTTTAGAATTTACTACTTTTCATTTGATGTAAATTTGTATGTAATAATTGTTAAGAGTTGTGAAAATAACTGAGAGTTGGGATATTCTTATCCGACTCGGATTCCAAAAGAAGAAGGCATCCCTAAAGGGGAGAGTCTTCTTTCATTTAAAAGATCGAGTTGGATGTTTTTAGATATCCAAAGAGAAAAGGCAATGCTCCATACAGGGGAGAATTGTCTCTTCGTTTGGATATTCAAGCCACGACGGATCCATGGAGTCTAAGGAGGAGATATCCAAGGAGTCCAAAGAGGAGAGATCCAAAGAATCCAAAGAGAAGACATCCAGAAGACTGAAGATTGGACCTAATATCCCACTCAAAGTTGTTAGCGTCTGTCATAGGCTTAGAAATTCGGGTTGTTTGCAGTGGTGCCCGACCACTTTATTTTTTGCATACCCTGGGTTGTAATAAGGGCAGTTTGCCTATGGACATTTTGTTGATTATTCTAGATTTATATTGATGTGTTTTTCTGATGTGTGCAATAGAAATTACCTGTTTTTCTTAGGTTTCTTTCTTGCATGTCGCTTTTATTTTTGCCTGGACTTCGTTAGGCTCTCTAAGGATTATAAAATGTTTTCTACTCATAATTAATTTCTAAAAATTTAAGTAGCATATAAATTTAACAAATTTAGGGAACTGTCGGAATCGTCCGGGGTCGAATGTATATTATTATTTTTCTTCTTCTCCTTCTTATAAGACATCTCATTGCCTACGGGTAGAGTCCGGATAATTTGGCCTATGAGGATGAAGTGCTGGACCTAGGGAGACTCAGTCATTTCTAAAAATTTATTTTTTATAAGCCTATTTTTAAAATCTTATGCATACCTGATTTGGAAGCCTCAACTAGTATGCATTGCATTAGAAACTAATTTAATAAAAATTTAATTGCATTATTTAGGGGCATTCACCCTACATAAGTCCAGGACTAGCTAGGAAACTCTATAGATGTCGGTCATATTTCTAATAACTATACCACCCACCCATCTTTCATAATTGACTTGATAGCATGGTTTTAAAGCAATTAGGTGGTTAGCTAGCTCCCCAATCTAGGCCGGGGTAAGTCCAGGTTTTGCACATCATTAGGTAGGACACGGGTCTTAGTGTGTGTATAACACTAAGCCCAACCTAGATCTATGATTCAAGGCTACTACATACAGTCTCGTAGTATGCCTTAAATAGTAGGTAGGTCCCTTCCTTTCAACGTCACAAAATGACACCATCTCCATCCTTCTCTCATACATGTGATTGATTGCCTGACTTTCTTTCATCCAGTTTCTCTCTAATACCCTAGAGCCTCCGAATGCTGGTATGAACCATGCATTTTGATTCAGCCATTCAGACCTTTCTTTCCTTTGAGTAGGACTTCTTAGTCTACATCCTCGTGCCAATCCCATTTTAGGAAGGGATAATGTATGATCCTTAATCGAGAGTTTTTCGGGCTCCGGCCTGGGATGTAATTTATCACGAAAGCTTGCGCCCGTGGGAAACTCGGTCCCACATCTACTAAACCCCACTCGAGCTGTCGTATTGGGTGGTGGAAACTCGTGATTAAGTCATGTATATTACTACCCATCGGGGTGTGTTGGCGACAGCCTCTATCCTCAATGATTAGCCGTATGCACAATCTAATCTGCCCTTCCATTGACCTGTTCGTGTCGAGTGTGGAGACCTACGATCGTTTTGTCATACGGGATAGTGCGACCGTACCCTCTGCGTTCGTACCCCACGAGCGGTGCTCTTTCGGAGGTCCACAGAAATAATTAATTATGTTAAATACAAGAAAATCTATATAATAATCAAAATAATTGAAGACTAAAATGAGATTTGAGTTACTTACAATAAATAAATAAAATCTCTGAACAAAATTAACAGATAAAAAGCACCAAAACAACGTTCTTTCTCTTCCATGTCTCTCTTCTTTGACAAGACACACTGCTGAATTCATATTTTTCATAAAAAATAATTATTTTTAAAAAATCGAATTATTACATCTCGTTTATTAAATATGTCAACTTGAATCTAAAATATTTAAGTTAAATTTAGGTCGAAATATTTATTAACACAACTAATATTTAGATAATATTATTATAAATAATAATATTGAAATAAGTATTTATAAATTGAATGCTACACATTAAATGGATTATTCCATTTTTTGAAGTGGCTACCAACTTTCTACAAAATATCATGTGCCTCGCTCCTGCGAAAGGTCAATCATTTAAGCCTAACCATAACGGTTACTCTCGTGGGCCAACCTATGCAGGATGGCACGTGCCACATGGCTTTACTCTCTAGAACAATTAGATTTTATTCAGATAAGCCCACTTGTTTAATAATATTGTATAAGCCTTTATCATTATCGCACAATTTATTAAAATGTATGTTGAGAAGAAAAGCTTGTCAGGGTTATGATCATAATAGAAAGTTAAAGAGGGGCAAAATGAACTATAATGAAAAAGCCGGCAGCGACACGGCTTCAGTACAGAAATTTTATCTTTAATTTTTCCTATATTATTTCCCCCCAAAAAAGAATATCCTATATTTTAATATAAATAAAAGCAACCAGTCTTTCTTATTTTCTTCTCTCTCGCTTTCTCTCTCTTTCGCTCTTTTTCTACCAGCTCACCTCTCTGTTATTCATTGGCGCAAGAGAGGAGAGAGAGAGAGGAGCTAGGGCGGCGACAGGTAGAGCGAAAATCAATTCGGCAATCAGATCTCTATACTCCCCAGCTGCATTTTGTGATCCGATCTTATCCTGGACGTTTTTCTTATCGGAGTCGTTCCGTTTCAAGGTTTTGATTGTTTAGGCGATAGTAGTCTTGCGGAATCCAGAAGTTTTGTGAGAGGTAACTTGGATTGGTGCGTTGTTTTGTGTTTTGTTTCTGGATTGGAAGATTTTGGCTGTGAATTGGATTGAGGGATTAGTTTATGTTTTTTGTTTGATTGGTAATTAAGATCGTGACTTCTTTAACTTTTCCTTGAAAAATTTTTGTTATTAATTTCTTCACGGGGGACCTTTTATGTTATCACTGTTCCCTAACTTGAAGAAGTATGTGCCATTGAAACTTTCAATTTACGTTATTGAATTGCTTTAAATGTAATTGAAGCATGCTGGATGGATTGCATTTAGTATTATATGCATTATTGATTTAGTTCAGATTTTTCCAAGTTATGATGTGAGTAGAGTGCTACGAACTTAGCTATATTGACGGGTGATGCTTTGCCTTTTTTCCTGTTTGTTTCATATCTGATTAGATGCAAGGATTATCCAAAAAAATAAAATAAAATAAGGAGAAGCCTTATCTACTTTTCATACAGTGTAGGTCTGGAGATCTTCAAACTTCCTGTTGAAGGATTTTTAATTTGATACTGGTGACAATGGGACCTGTCTCAAGGAACGTCTATCCTGCATGTGAGAACCTGTGCGTTTTCTGTCCTTCACTGAGGACAAGTTCACGGCAGCCAGTGAAGCGGTACAAGAAGCTATTAGCTGATATTTTCCCTAAATCCAAGGTTAGGTTGCAGCGTTTATTATTGTTATTCTGTACGTAACTTGTAAACTTGATGTTCCTAAAATCTTGGTTCTGTTATGCTGGAGGTGTTAGGGATTGTGAATCAATGTGGGCCAAAGTTGGGCTCAATACACTAATGATCAAACCCCAAAAGCCTATGCCTATAGGCGAGGGCTAACCATTTGGCATTTCCACACTAATATATTTTCTAACTATCTGATATGGGACTAAATCCTACTCCCAAGTGTTTTAGCAAATTTTTTCTTATGTGAGAGTTCTCCACATTGACCGTCACTATCTCAAAATAATTTTTATCTACATCCCCAAGTATTTGGCACTAAGAGCATGTTCAAACCCGTTTGCAAAACTAAAAGTATAAGCTTATGGTGAAAATATACAAAAGTATTTCTTCACCAGTATATTTTTCAAGTTCAAATTTGGTACTAAACTTAATACTCTTAGATGTTCTATCAAGATGTTATGCTTGTTTGTCATCTTTCTAGGGTTCTCACACCTGCTAATAACTTTGGATTTATTAATACTGAATTATACTTTTCCAATGATCTGCCTAATGCTTGTTTTCCATTTTTCAAAATCACTCCCACCGCCATTCCATACTTCTATTGTGCAATGCTACATATAACTTAAAACTTCAGATTTTTTGGCTGTGAATTTTACTTGACTCAAACCTTAGGTTAATCAGAAATTTGTTCAATTTAATTTTCTTCTTAACTATGACTTGTTGGACAATATTCATGACAATGCGCATCTTCAATCATATCAGATTTCAGTTGATGATATATGCTTGATGCCTTTCTCTTGGAAATAAAGTGTCGAATAATTAAAAAAAGGAAGAAACAGGAGGATATTCTGTTCCTTGTGTTCAAAGGATCCTTAACAAATGCTCTCCATCTAGATGGGCTCATGCTACTTAGCCTACTTATTATACTCTGTAAACTATGCTGCATACAAATGTATATTTTCTTAAGTGAATTCATGTGTTTATCTAAATCCTATTTGATCATACAGCATTGTGTCTTTCTGGGGTTAGGCCAGTTTCATTACATAATGTAATTATGAGAAAAGCTCTGTGCTTTGCTTCCTACAGCTTAAATTTGAATATTATGTCTTAGCACAAACATTTTCTTATCATAGCAGAAAAATTGTTTATGTGCTTTCTTCTCAGGATGAAGAACCCAATGATAGGAAGATTTGTAAATTGTGTGAATATGCTTCAAAAAATCCTCTGCGCATACCAAAGGTAATTCTGGTAAACTGTTTATTTGACTTCTATGGGCCAATCAATTTTAAACACCTCACTTTTGATAGTTTTTCAGGTTCCTAATCTCTTTATATGACTATTATATTGGCTATTTGAGAAGAGCATTATTGAATATGACTTACGCTTTTTTATTTTTATGTAACCTAAATATTGAATTAATACAATTTCTTATGTTCAGCAACTATTTTACATAATTTATTATACATAACTGTGCTGAAACAAGTAAAATTTTGAACGTATAAGAAGGTTGGCAAATGATCTTTGATAGATTTTTGTCTCTTTGTAATAAAAAATTCTTAAAAAGTTGAAACAAAATGCATATGCAGTAGAGGAGTCTACACACTAACACACTGAATTAGTTTGCATTATATTTAGGTTATACCTTACTATCGTCAATACTGATATTCTCAGTAATGGCAATAATAACAATTGAAATGGAGCAATGGTCCTTGTTACCAGGAATAACTTTTGGAAATGATTCATTTCCGCGTTGGTGTGGGGCTTGTTGATGAGGGAAGTTTGCTCGCATTTTCCTTAAAAACAATGTAGCACCAGTAGTTGACACAGAATTGGTCGCTATCCTTGCTGCTATTTGTGGCAAATTCTAGAGCTCATTATAACATTTTTTTCTGTGCTTTTTATTGTTATAGATTTTGCTTCTGCTGCTATTTATGTTTTTTTTAGAAGGTTCTTCTATTTCTTGTCAATAATTAAGAGGCATGCAGAACCAAAAAAACCCAACTAATTCATTACAATAGAATCCAAGAAACAGATGCTTTGTATCTTACATGCTTCCAAGTTTTGTTTTCATGCATTTTCATCTTAATCAAGTGCTTCTATTTTTCTACAAAAATCAGATAACAACTTATTTGGAGCAAAGATGCTACAAGGAGTTGAGGTCCGAGGAGTTTGTCTTTGTAAAGATAATCATGCGCATTTATCATAAATTATTATTTTCCTGTAAGGAGCAAATGTGAGTTCTTCTGTCTTATTAAATACATCTTGGCCACCTTTCTGACTTTTTCTTGGGTTGCTAGGTACTCAGCATACTTTTATCTGCAGCTATGTCTTTTAGTTGTTCAAAGTAGAGCTCCATATGTGATAACTGTTTTCCAAATGTATTCTGTTGTTTTTAGCAATCACTTATTGTTTTCAATCTCCTGTTTTCACATTTCATTCATTCTGAAAACATCGTTTAATAACAATTTATTGGAAAACAGAAAATTTAAATGAAATGTAGAAATGACATGCAAAATGGACAGAGGCTCAATATATAGTAGTAATCTTCTAGGATCATGCAAATTTGTTTAAGAATGGTGAAAATCTAGATAAACGGCATGCAAATGAATTGCGGTAAATGAGTTGACCCCTCATGTAGCACTCAAAAGGAGTGAAGAAGGCATGATTCATAAAGTCAATACCAAACAGTTGAGATATGTTTAATGCTAATGATCAAGAAGTTCTAAATGAAGTGCAAGAAATTTCTTTTTCTTACTAAAGCATCTTAAACTTTAAAAGCATCTTAAAGTTTCTTCATGATTAATCAAGAGATCAACAACAACAATAAGCTTTTATCCCACTACACGGGGTTAGCTACATGAATTCTTTTTTCTCCATTGTGTCCTGTTAAGAATCAAATTCTCATTTAAATCTAATAAAGAAAGGTCATTTTTAATATTTTCTAACCAGGTATAAAAAATAATGAGGAAGAGGACTTTCAAGTGAGATGCTTCTCATCAATATTTTCATTTTTGTACAAGACTTGTTAGAAATGTGTTAAAAAGGTCATTTTTGGTGCATGGAACTCTGAAAATGCAGGATTGGAGAGGGATTGTGTTAGATTGGCCTAGGAGGGGCCGGTTTGGCTGGTCCAGAAGGGACTGGCCCATGTTATACTAGGCATAAGGGGTGGGGTCCATGGTTTAATGAAGAGAGAGAGAGAGAGAGAGAGAGAGAGAGAGAGAGAGAGAGAGAGAGAGAGAGAGAGAGAGAGAGAGAGAGAGAGAGAGAGAGAGAGAGAGAGAGAGGGCGGATGAGTGGGAGATTTGAATTTAAAGGGCTGTTTGGACGTTCTACATTGTATTATTTGCTTTTAATAGTTATTGTCATGTTAGGGTTAGGGTTATGTGTGCTTTTGCTGAAATTAGGAGTTCTCTAGGTTTGCTTGGGCTCTATCCGCGTGCTAGAGATTGAGAGAGCCGGATCTTCCTCTCGAATCGAAGATCCATTGTATCTTGCTTGTTTTCGTTCACCTTTCATTTATTATTAAGTTTTCCTATTGAATTGTCAAATAATTTCTTCAAATTTCTATTTGTTCTTGTTGAAATTCCAAATTTCAGCCACTACTTTTGTAATTTATGCACTTGTTTCCATCAAAACTAATACATCGATTGAGGGGAGAGGTGGAATGGAGAAGGGCATAGTTGAGGGGAGCTATGAGGTCAAAACCAATGAAGGGATGCAGGAAGGGAATCACACAACCACTATGTCGGGGGAACTAATGGGGGAAGAAACCATTGGGGTATGATTGTGAGAGCAAGGAAGCTAAAGATGCCGGTCTTTGAAGGGGAGAATTCTCAGGGTTGAGTGTATCAGGTGGAACATTATTTTGCCATCAATGGGCTGACTGAAGGGGAAAAACTCATGGCGGTGGGTCTATGTTTGGAAGGGAAAGCCCTAGTCTAATTCCAATGGAGGAGGCGAGGTATCATATCTACTCATGGGGAGAATTTAAGGAGTGCTTGTTGAAACACTTCTGAGCAATTCAGAAAGGAGATCTCCACAAGCAGTTCTATGCCCTAACATAGGAGGGGACAATTATGGAGTACCGGAAGAAGTTTGAGCTGCTGTCAGGGAGACTAGGGGTAATCTCTAAGGAAGGATTAGAGGGGAATTTCAATAAAGGGGCTTAGGGAGGATATACAAGCAAAACTCAGGGTATTGAGGCCTATGGGGTTGAGAGAGATGATGGAGCTGACTCAAAGGGTGGAGGAAAAATATTAGAGGGAGACGACCATTAGAAGCAACACCATGGGAGGAGCTCCTAGAACATAGACATTATCCTTCCAGAGAGAGGTTCCTAGGGAGAAGAGCGTTGGAGTTCGCCCAGGGGGTAACTTCAAACTACTCACAGAAGCAGAGGTGCAGGATAAGCAGACAAATGGATTATATTTTAGATGTGAAGAGAAGTACACACCGGGGCATAGATGTAAGGACCAAACTCTTCAGGTTCTCACTGTCTCTGATGACGAGAAAGCTTAAGAGGGAGGTGGGAGTGAGGCACGGCGGAGGAGAAAAAGCTGCATTTAGACATGGTTGAGATCTCCTTGAACTAAGTGGTGTGATTCACTCCGAATCACACTATGAAGGTGAGGGGAGAAATAACAGACAAGGAGGTAGTGGTGCTGATAGATAGTGGGGCTACTCATAATTTCATCTCCAACCAGGTCTTACCAATTGGGTCTGAAACTAGTGGACACAGGGTACTATGTGGTGATGATGGGGATGGTGAAGATGGAGATAGGTAGAGGGATGTGTAGGGGAGTGACCTTGACCATACAGGGGATCCAGGTAAGGGAGGATTTTCTCCCATTAGAGTTTGGGAGCACTGATGTCATCCTGGGGATGAGATGATTACAGACCTTGAGGGATACCAAGGTGAATTGTGGGATGCTGACAATGGAGCTGATAGTGGAAGGGAGGAGGACAGTGATTATGGGAGATGTAGGACTCTCCAAAGCCATGGTGTCACTAAAAACCATGGTAAGAGCCATATAAGAGGTGGGAGAAGGATTTTTGGTGTAGCTATAGAGTTTGGAGGGGATTAGAGGGAAGGAAGGGGGGCATCTCTCTTATAGTGCAGCCAGTTATATAGTAGTTTCGTGAGGTTTTTCAGCCACATCAGAGATTACCACCATAGCGGGGACATGAGCATGCCATCATGATGTTGGAGGGGATATCACTGATCAGTGTCAGGCCTTACCGCTACTCCTAAATCCAAAAGGATGAGATTGATAAGTTGATCCGGGAGATGTTGGAGGCAGGAATCATCAAGCCGAACGTGAGCCCTTTTTCTAGTGTCCGATCGAGGCAATGTTCCTCAGTCATTTTTGGAGGGAGTTGTTTAGGTTGCAGGAGACTGTGCTGAAGAGGACTACCGCTTACCACCCTCAGACATATTGGCTGACAGAGGTGGTCAATAGGAGCTTGGAGACATACCTATGATGCTTCGCTTCAGAGACACATCGGCTGTGGGCTAAGTGGCTGGTGTGGGCAGAGTACTAGTACTACACTTCGTACCATTCGGTGTCCCAAATAAATCCTTCGAAGTGTTGTATGGCAGGGATCCACCTCACTTGGTGCACTTTGGGCAAATTAGCACACCAGTCTTTTCAGTGTAGTACTTGGAAGAGTGTGATAGGATACTAGAGGAATTGAAAAGGCACCTATTGAGAGCTCAGTAGATCATGAAAAGGCAGGCTGATGAGCACATGAAGGACATTCAGTTTGAGGTAGGGGATAGAGTGTATTTGAAGCTTCATCCCTAACTTAACTTTTATTAAGGCCCACCGGTTCTTGGCATAAATGTGTTCATTATAAGATTAAAGTTGGTAGACAATAGTTTCAATTATGGGTCAAGTTTGGCTAACAATTCATTTTGTCTAATAGATGTAATGTTTTACGTACTAGTTTGTGGCTTTTGAACTCAGTGATTACATGCTAACCAATAATGCTTAACTGAAATGCTTTATTTATTGTCGCTACTTCACTAAATTGTGTATGATAACCATATGTCAAATTAAATTTGGTGAATCCAAATTTTTTTTCAGAGATATTACGAAGAAGATTCACTCTACTAGAACCTATATTTTTGTGAACGCTTAAACTAATAAAGAATATGTTTTTTTTTTTTTTGAAGAAATAATACTTGTGATTTGGTTCGTTCTTGATGAAATATTAGTATGATAAATTTGAAGTGATTGAAAATGTAACCAGATGTTTGAGAACAAAAAAAGAAAAAAAAGAAAAGAAACAAATGATGCTTCTTTTCCCTTTTCAGTTGGACTTTCTTCTCCTTTGACAGTCGAAATATGTGTTAATGATGCTGGGCTTGTTGATGAGTTGTCAGGTGCTAATTATTAGTTAAATAGACAGGGGAAGAGAAATAAATAATTATCTAGGCATGCAAAGGAGAGTGATTCAGAATTTCAGATAGTGATGAGTTATTTTAGCCAGGGTGAAGGATTGTTACTTCTATAAGTGATAGATGTACTTGATGCATGAGCCAAAAGGTCCTGCCCTTGTTGACCAACCTTAAAGCTATTTAACAGGAATGACCAAGACTAGAGGATTTTTAAGCATGAATAGGAAATTATTATGTGTACCCGAACAAATTGCAATTCAGGTCCTAGTAGCATCGAATATGGCCTCCAGACCAAATATATTTCTTGCTATTACTTTTGTATTCTTAGCAGCATGGTTTTTTTTGGTAGATAATTTGGTATGATGTATATGTGATTATGCATCGAGATGACAATTGGTTACATCTTCTAGCACGGAGCATTTACACAGTCAAATTCTACGTGATGCAGTATAGCCGAAATAAAAAAAATTGTAGTTTTTGCACTTTAGGTGAAATTGGGACGTGTAACTGTTAGCCAAATTATGTGATTCTGTTGGACTGCCTATTTTAGTGATTAGATGTAGGGTTACTTGGATATATAAAAAAAATTCATTCAATTGCTTGATGAATTTCATCTTTCCTTTCAAACTTGTGTGGGTTGATTGGATGCAAATTCTGAGTAAGATGCAAGTGTTGATGACAATTTTTGGAGGAATTTTTCCCCTTGTACTGGTGTAAGGCTTAGATCTTCTATTTATCTATGTAGTTTACGATTGGTTAATTTATTTGTGTGATTCTACTACAATTTGGGTTTACATTTTGTGATGTAAATCTTGATCTTCTTAGGATTTTTTTTTTCATCTAAATTTTTATATAGAATTTTACTTGGTCAATCTTTAAATTGTCATTAGATTGAATTTTTTATGTTTTTATTTAATCAAAAGTGATAACTTTTTAAAAATTTTGAACTTGATGGACTAAGAATTGATTTTACTTGTTTGTTTTTGTGCATACATTTGGAGAATCCTATATCCTAAGACGTTCTGCAACAGTAGGAATATTGCAGCATAATATCAAAGTCCAAAAGTATTGCAATATACAAATAGAAATTGTGGAGATTTAGAAATAAGTTATGTTTATATGTTCTATAAGTTGCATGACTTAATAAAATAGTAAGGATGAAAAATGATGTATCATTTCACAACATTTTGTTTTGGAAGCCAAGTATTCTCTTAGAAAGAAAATGTTTCATCGCTTAATGCTTTTTTATAATGCTTTCTTTGACGTTACCTCTAATCTTTTTAATTTTCATTATTTGCCAAAATGAAGTTAAAGTTTGAACGATACCTAGTAAATATTATCTGATTGAGTTGAATTAATTTCGTTACTGCTATAATTAAAATGCTACGCCCAAACTTTATTCCTTATTTTTTTCATATATACTTTCTCAAAATGATGTAAACTTTCTTGTGCCGTTTTTTTAATATTCATCGGAAAGTGCCACCAAATATTTTAGCCATTTAGAAGGATTGTTAACTCCCACCTAGGATAGTTGGTATAAAGCAAATCAGTCAAATAAATAATGTTTTATCTCAAATTAATTAAATATATTGAAACGATACTGCAGGTCACTATTTGCGAGCAGCTTTCTAACAATCATTGAAACTCTGTTGGACCAGCCAAGGCAGGATGAAATGCGCATAGTTGGATGCAAAACCCTTTTTTACTTTGTAAACAGTCAGGTATGTCTTATTTTCTCAAGTATCAATCTACTATATATCAAGCCACAGTGAGAGAGAAAATCTCTCATTTCAAGCTGTCCATATTGAAATAGAGCTCTCACAGTTTTTAAATTTTTTTCTTTAATTGGAGGTGAAAATTATATTTATTTGGAAAATTTACTAATTTATTTATTTAAAAGTTATTATGAAAAAAGGGCCCTATGAAATCTATCATCAACATTATCAAAGCTACCTAATTTCTATATCAAGTAATCTTTCAATTATTGTATTATCTCTTTGTCTTCTTAACTAATCATTAGTAATTAATTTGATAATAACTTTCTTTTTTTTCATTAGTACAAGATTTTAACCAAATGATTTTTAATATTTGAATATTTAATTGATAAAGAAAGATAATGTCTATTATCTCTAAAGCTTAATTTTTTGTTAGAAATCAGTTTTAAAGTAGGGCTCTCTAAAAAATTGTGTATTTATTTTATTATTTTCGTGGCTGGATAAGGTATTTTTCTCTTAAAAGCTAAATTCATGGGATAATTACATGATGGCATGCTCTAGGCCGGTCTCTTGCTTGCATATGCTATTTAAGATATCTTATAATCTATATATTGTGTTTCTTTATCAAAGCATCTCTCCTTAATTAATATGAAGATCCCAATTGAATAAAATTTTATCTCCTAATTTTAGAAGGATTAAGTTATTCTTAAAACTAATTTTAAATATTCTTGACATTAAAATAAAATGTGACTTCAATTATTGATTTAATTTAAAATATTATACGTTCAAACTGATTATTGAATATTTAATAATGGCTTAATAAACCATTTATTATTTCTATTTAATTCTAATTTTAATTTGACATATTGTCAAAATAATAACTTATTATAAACTTTATCCATTTAAAATAGTCCTATGCTATCAGTAAAGTAAATATATACTTTTAAAATTACAATGTAATACCTAATCTCTAGAATTATTATAATTATAGTAACTTTTATTCTCCCAAGTATTGTATGTGGTTATTTTCTTGTACCGTAATCTCTTTAGTGTCATAAGTTAAATTTCTTACAAAAAAGAAGCAATATTATGTCTACTATCCATAAATAGTTTATTAAGATATTGTGTCTAAGATCAACTTTAATGTTGTGAATTTCAGATAGATGGTACTTACATGTTCAATTTGGAAGGCATGATTCCAAAATTTTGTCAGCTTGCTCAAGAGATTGACGAGGATCTTCGTGCTGCTGGGCTGCAGGCCCTTTCTGCAATGGTAATATTTTTTGGGTTTGGTCTTTTTGGAGTAGTGTGGATAATTCAAGTCGCTATAATGAACCCAGATTAAAGATCTCGGATTGCATTGTGGTTAAACCTTTCCAAAGGATCATCAATATGAACACTAGCTTGATCGAAGTTAAAACCAGTTACATGGGTGTGTCAGAAACTTCCTTTTAATTTTCATTTCATATATATATACTTTGATTCAGTCTCTTAAAACATAAATCAAGGCGGTTGGCCTAATTTTATATCATTGAAAATGGTTAGGATCTAAAAATTTGTTAGATTTCATAAATTTTTAGGATATATAGGACATTGTATGAATGAATGTTCCATATTCTAGGATAAAATATTTATTGGTTCTATTCATTATAAGAAGTTCAAATAAATTAAACATCCCACGGGGTGAGTAGTGGCAGTCACCTTAAGTCCTTCGAGCACGAGTGGCGAGCGATATGTGGGGTGAGACCCCCCTGATTTTCGTGTCTGATCCGTCTTCTGCTTGTCCTCAACAAGCTGAGCTGTCTCCATAATTCCCACTATCCCTCGTGGGTTGACCACCCTGATGGCGGCTCTGATGTAGGGTTTCAACCCTTTCATGAAATTCCCCTCCATGGCGTCATCGGACATTCCCCTCAATCGCCTGGATAGAAGCTCAAAGTGCTCCCGGTACTCTGCCACTGTGCCTTCCTGAACAAGAGACATGAACTGTTCATAATGGGTGCCCTCACTGGACACTTTGAACCTGTGCAGTAATAGGTCCTTGAACTCTTCCCAACTCCGTATAGGTTGTCGCCCCTCAATCCATTGGAACCAAGCCAATGATTTCCCCTCCAAGCAAATCGGGACAGCCATCAGCTTTTCCTCCTCCGTGACGCCGTTAACGGCGAAATATCGCTCCACCCGGTAGACCCATCCGTACGCATCTTCCCCTTCGAATATGGGGACCTTCAACTTCCTCATCCGTGTATCTGTCCGAGGAGGATTCCTCCCATCCTCCCATGGCCCATGCTGAAATCCCTCCCACTGAGGTCTTCCCCTCCACTCCCTTGGATACGGGGTCTGCACCCCCCTTCTTGGTGGCTCCCAAGGGGCTCGGCCCCCCTCGTGTGTGCCTCCCGGTTGTCTCGGCCAACCACCCCCGACCTCTCCTGTGGCTCGGCCCAACTCCGGCAGTCCTCCTGGACCTCTCGGCCACCCTCCTTGTGGCTCCCAGTTGGTGGGACCCATCTCTTGCACTCCTCCCGGCCTCATCGGCCACCCTCCATACGGACCGTGAGGGTCACGTACAGCTCCTCCCCCTTGGCCGGCGGACCCCTCCCACGGTGCACCACCCACGCCGGATGCCTCCCACCCTTCCCTTGACCAAGGCTCTTGGCGCGAGATGTGAGGTGGTGCTTGCATGGCTTCCCCCGGTTGGCTTGCTCCATCTTATCTAATTGAGAAATTAGGGTTAGGATTTGACATCGACGATTTCCCCTTTTCCTTCGGATTTGATTGAGCAACTTGGGCGTCTACCAATTTACGGATCATCTCTTCCATTCCCCCAAATCTCTCCTCTAGGGATGAGAATTTTCCTTCCAACGACGAAAGCTTCTCTCCCACTTCCTCCTTCAATTGGCTCATCTCCCCCTCCAAAACTTCTACCTTCTTTGATGCCATGCAGTCTATGATCGACAGCTCTGATACCAACTTGATACGCCCTAGGGTTCCCAAGTTTGGGTTTGCCCTAATGCTCCTTCAAAGAAAAGATTTCTCCACCAAATCCAAGAAAAATAAACACAAGAGGGATGAGAGGAAGAACAAAAACCTTTGCATTAGAAATCCAAAAGAAATAATATACAATTTGTCCACTTCGAGAAGGACAAGGTCTCCCACTACAAACCCTAGAAAACTTAGAGAAAGGAACTAAGGTGGCTAAGAGAAAACTCAAATTTTGCATAACCCTAGAAATCCCCCCTTAATCCCCACTTATAGCAAGCAAAAGACCAAACCAAACCCACTAGTGGGCTGCCCAAGCTGAACCGCCCAGCTCAGGCCTTACCCGAGCCAAACCGGTCCAGAAATGGACCGGTTCCTCTCAAGCCGACCCCCCCGCTCCGCTCCGCGTCAAGCCCCGCGCCCGCGTCGCCTTCAGAGGATCGGCCCGCGCGGTCTCCTTCCCGGCCAATGCCGCGTGCTCCGTGGTCGCCGGCTCTTCCTCTGCCGGTCGGCGGCGGCCCGCACGGCTCCTCCTCTGCCGGTCGGCGGCGGTCCGCATCACATTCATTCTCAACATATAATACTTTTCATTATTTGAATAATTGTATAAAACATTCATTGACAATCACATTTATGAAATAAATGGAAGCATCTAATAATTTCAATTATCTCACACAATTACTTACAGAGCCACTACGAAAATCAGAATGTTTCACCACACTTAGACAACTTATATAACTCATAAGAAGAAATCACAAATACTTCTAAATAGAAAACCTAAGTTTCCAACACTTGCCTAATCAGTTTCAACTTTATCTTTTCCTTTCTTTGTAACAATAACCAATATAAAAAAACTGGTGAGTTATGAGGCTTATAAAGTTATGCAAATTAAATAACAATTTAAATTCAAGATTATAGAAGTAACAATATTGAAATCATAACTGAATCAAACTTATCATTATTTACAAAACCACATAAAATCATATTTAGAATCATTCTTTCATTCATTTGAAGTTTGTACATAATATCATAATTAGTTCTCTAAGGATTTGACTATCATTTTCATATAGTTAACTTTCATAATAATGTTCAATAGAGTTCAGGTAAACCTGACATTATCGTCATTGAACTATATAACATAGTGATCCCTTTTTCCCCCACCTGTTGTGTATGTATCATATATATGGAGTCATTTTTGCCCAACCTACAACACAATTATCATATTTCTGGGGTCTCTTTTGCCCCACCTACAACTTAGGTATCATATCATTTTATAGCCAACATTTCCTAATTTGATATTCAGTAAATTTCAAATATTTGTAATTCATATTTGCTTTATATTGTTGCTTACTTTCATAACAGTCTATCTGTTATATCGTTTGCATAAAGAAAATATATATGCGATATATAAAATTGAATTTCTTTCCAAAATCTTTCCAACTAAGAAAAGTATTAAATAATCAGATTACATCTTAATTTAAGACTGAATCATTTAAATTTGCATATGTTTGCTCATACATGAATACTTGGCTGTTACCATTCATTAATAACATCATTCCCTTTTTATAACTATTTCCCTAAAATTTCATTAAATACTAGTGTATATGTCTTCAAAAATAACAACATACACTTTTTAATTTAAACTTCCATTATTTGCCTCCTTGAAGAGTTGTTTCCTCAAATCCTCTACCTTGTACTCTTTTTCATTTGTAAGTACCTATAATTCACCACTCTAATTCTAATAATTCCACAATTTATAACTCAAATAAATTGTATAAAATCACTTACATTAACATAATAATTTACCTCAAAACTTCCCTTTGGCATAATACCTAATGAATCCTAAAATACAATTAGGTATAGTTTCTTTAGAAACTTTTATCACCTTTTTTGGAAATCTAAAAGACAACTATGAATATACCAAAAATGATTACCATATTCTTGTTCCTTTAATTTTCTTCTGCTTCTTACTCCACCTAAATTTTCCAAATCCTTCACAGTCACTGATCCTTCATAGTAATTTCTCTCTTATGGCTAGAATACTCACACCCGACCACTGCTCAAGATCACACCATAAATTTTTATTTATAGTGTGAAAAGCTTATACGGCTTGTCTTTTATCATTTTTCATGCTACTTTAATCATTAATCCACCGACATGTATAAGTTCACTAAAGTATAGTCCTACTCATTTATGTCACCAATCAATGCCATCAAAGTCCTTCCACATATCATTAGAAACCCTTGTATATAATTCCAGGACATCTGAAAGATTTTACAAATAAAAAATCATACTAATTTAACTGTGCATTTAAAAATATCCATAATAAAATTTTTGTGTTCGGTTAATGATCAAATATTCTTAAAAGTTCTTGAAATTTTGTATGGTGCTTGTTTTAATGATCCTAAAGAGATTTAGTGGTAGTGGTTAATACAATTTTTATAAGAACATTTATGGATTGGATTTTCTATGCCTCGTTTCAGCTTAATTCTGGAGAATTTGGTTGGTAGGTTTTTTATTTAACCTGGATCTGTGGATAAGTATGCTAGTCAAGTCAAATGTTTTAGGATATGTTGATAATGTTTTTTTGTTGAGTTTTATGTTTTGCTTTATCATGACTTATTTGGTTGGAAATTGTCGAAAATCTGCTTCACGCATAACTCATAAAACTATAGGATATATGTAAAATCTATGTTATACATAAGAAACTTGTGCTTGTTTTGAAATTCACAATATTCTCATTGACAGTGCACTTTATTTGTAGCATGTAATTCTGTCCCCCTGTTTCGTCGAATGTGTTATGTTTTAGGCTCTTCCTTTTGTTCATACTGTTGTTACTCCGTGTATTACTCTGATGATTCTTCTTGTATCATTTTCAGATTTGGTTTATGGGTGAATACTCTCATGTCTCTGGAGAGTTCGACAATGTAAGTTATCAATTTGCTAATGTTGAAACTTGATACAATGTATGCATGATGCTAACTATGAACTTCATTGTTTAGGTTCACTCTAGGTATTAGTAGATTTGATCTTCTAGATCATAAATTTTTCTTTATCAAAACTATGAGAAATGTTTTTACTATGTAGCAGTGCTTTGATGTAATGATTCTTTCACGTATTGTTGGAGAGGGCATGAACAAGGACCTAAGAATTGAATTATGCTTGTTGTCGTCATCAATGTACTCAGCTTTTCTATGTTGTTTATTTATAACATATCTAAAAAAGTACTCTTCAAAATAAGCTTTGGATATTCATACTAAATACCAAACGGCCTCCTTGAACAGTTTTCTTTTGATTTTTTTTCCGTTTCATTCTTCAGATCCTTTCAATGTTTCTTTCTATTTTTATGTCAAATGGTCTTTTTGTGTTATCGGGCCTTTTTCTTTAGTCATTTATATAGTCTAAAGATACTAATAAATATTTTAATTTGTAGGTTGTTACAGTTGTCTTGGAAAATTATGGACATGCTCATCTAAGTTCAGAAAGTGTTCATGATTCTGAGCAAGGTACCCAGAACAAATGGGTCCAAGAAGTCCTCAAGGCTGAAGGTTACGTGTCTCCTAATCTTGGGGAATATGCAAGGCTTCTCTCTTGGAAGAACCTTGTAAATGATAAGGGAGAACTTTGTTTGACACTGTATGCATTTGTATCCCGAGACAATTCCTTTTGACATTAACAAATTACTAGTTAGGAATACACTAACTTTTTCTTGAACAGAGATGAGTCCAAGAGCCCCAGGTTTTGGTCAAAGGTTTGTGTGCATAACATGGCCATGCTAGCCAGGGAAGCAAGTACTGTTCGGCATGTTTTGGAGTCTATCTTTCGATATCTTGATAGTGGTAATTTGTGGTCACCTGCAAATGGGCTTGCTCTTTTGGTCTTGCTTGATTTGCAAAGGATAATGGAAAAATCTGGCAAGTTGATTTTTTTCATCTTCTTTTTATTATTCTTCTATCTTCACAGCAGATAGTAACAAAATGTTAATCTACATTGAAGGAAATATGGTTTAGCTTGTAATGCATATTTTATACCTCTTCTTTGTTCCAGGGCAAAACACGCATTTCTTGTTATCCATGCTGGTCAAGCATCTTGACCACAAGGCAGTCCAGAAACAACCAGAAATGCAGATAAACATGATCAATGTTGCCACTTGTCTTGCTGAGCACTCAAAACTTCAGACTTCTCTGGCAATTATCAGCACTATAAATGACCTTGTCAGACATTTACGAAGAAGTATGCAGTGGACAATTGTCAATACAGGTTTGAGCGAGGATATGTCAAAATGGGGCACCAAATTCCAGACAGCGCTTGAGGAATGCATTGTTCAGTTATCAAATAAGGTTTACTGATTTTTTTTTTTAAAATAACAATGGTGGATATATTTCGTAGAAAATTTACACTAGGCATTTCTGTTGAAACAAATACAATATCTTTTATCTTGAGGGATTTTGCCTTCCTTGGGCTTTGTTTAGGAGTATAGAATTTAAGTGAAGGGGCTAAAGGGAGCTAAGGACCTGAAATCCATGGTGGCAGATTCGTTTTTAGCCATAAACTATCAGAATATCATTATAGTTCCCTTCCTGTCATTTAGCGTAGCCTTAAAATTTTTTTTTTTTTATAGCATTTCTCATAAGGCTATGACTATTTTTTTCCAATTTCAGGTTGGAGATGCTGGACCTGTTCTTGACATGTTGGCTGTAACACTGGAAAATTTATCAACTTCTGCGCCTGTTGCTAGGTCAACTGTTTCTGCTGTTTATCGTACAGCTGAAATGATTGCATCAGCACCAAATATTTCCTATCAGAAGAAGGTAATTTTCTTGACTAACACACTATACTCTTCCTGTTTTGCAATTTTTCCTTATTTCATTAATTATTCCTAATACAGGTTTTTCCAGAAGCATTATTTCATCAATTGCTCTTGGCAATGGTTCATCCAGATCGTGAAACCCATGTCGGAGCACACCGTATCTTTTGTGATGTTCTTGTTCCATCTTCAGTACGACCTCGTATGTGTTCCGCCGCTTCAGAACTACCCAAAGCATATGATCTTCATAGGACACTCTCTAGGACAGTTTCTGTCTTTTCATCTTCGGCAACTCTTTTCGAGAAGCTAAGAAGGGAAATGCGTTCCTTCCAAGATCGTGCATCTATAGATGATCTCGACAAAATTAACCATAGAAATGATGGGCAGGAAATTGGTAGTGATAGCACAAAACTTTATAAACGTCTTTCAACTCAAAATCGTCTTTATAGCATGGAAGACCCTTTTTTGTCTTTGTCAGAAGAACATGAACCTCAGAGCAAACCTGATGAGAGAGAACGGGTATGTCATTCCCCAAGTTTAGGAAAATTTTCTTTTCATTGCAAGCAAACTGAATTCCTTTCCATGGATTAACATTCAGGACACAGTGTTACTTAGGTTGAGTGGTCGACAGATCAACCTTTTGCTGTCATCGATATGGGCTCAAGCTCTTTGTCCAGAAAACACTCCACAAAACTATGAAGCGATCGCTAATACCTACGGCTTGATACTTATATTTTCTCGTACAAAGGTAGTCGAGCATTCTCATTATGTGTTAATAAGTTAATGTAATTGATACGTCATCACAAAATTAACTTGATCGGGCACGAATCTCGATGCAAAAGCTAGTTGGAAACTTCAAAAATTAATTTTGGGAGCACCTTAACTCCGATTTCATCGAACATACAGTCAAACTGAGCGTCTCGGAAATACGAACCCAACGACACCAAGATCAACCCAATCCGAGCCCAAATGAGTCCGAATCAAGGGTTCAAAGCGCTGTTAGAAAGTTCAAACCGCAATTTGAGTTACCAAACAGTCTCCGATTTTAGCGAGCTTATACTCGAATCGAATCAACGAGCTAAAGATCATCAAATTCCGACATCATTAAGGCCTTCAAATGACCAACGAACGGTGCATGATCAAAGGATTTGATATCGGCCGTCCATTCAAACCACTCCCAATTCACCGTCTCACGCCTATTTACGGGCTATGCCACTCCAGAAAAACTATAAATAGAGCCCTCATTCTACACCAAAGGGGACTCAAGGGAAGAGAGAGAAGAAGAAGAGGAGAAAGGGGAAAAGGAGATTCCTCACCTCCTTGACCATCGCCGGAGCTCTTCCTGCCGCCTGAAGACGTCGGAACTCTGCCGGATTTTCAAGACACGCAGGAATTCTGCACAACTTCCACATGGGACGCTGAAATTCTTTCCAATTAACAACAGAGTTCCCTCCTGACGCCGAAACTCTGCCCAAGTGAAGCCGGAGTTCTCCTCTGCCACCAAAGACATCGGACTTCTACCCGACGTCGGACCTTCACTCTTCGCCAAGTTTCTACCCGACGCCGGACTTCTACCGGTTATCGGACTTCACTGGACATCTATGCGAAGATGCATTTCTTTTCATTGCTGGACTTCTACCTGACGCTGTCCTACTGATCTTCGTCGTCAGACTACAGTTCTTCCGACCTCCGTCGCCAGCCGACTACGGTCCTCCTGACTTACGTCGCCCGCCGACTACAGTCTTTCCGACATCCGTCGCCCGTTGACTACGGTCCTCCTGACTTATGTCGCCCGCTGACTACAGTCCTCCGTCGCCAGCTGACTACGGTCCTCCTGACCTACGTCGCCCGCCGATTGCAGTCCTTCTAACAAAGTGAACATGTCAATAGTGATCCTTTGTATTTACATCATGTAATGTACTCCATAAGATGTACATCAAGCTAAGGCCTTCTCCTAGGGAAGGGCCTCATTTGTAATCGACTGCAATACTAGTGGATTCATTCAAACTGGGCTAGACCCCGTGGTTTTTCCCTCTTTTACAGGGGTTTTCAACGTAAAAATCTTGGTGTCTTATAAATGCTAGACCCTCTCTCTTATCTGATTGCGTGCCGGATTTTCGTACAACGCTAAGACATTAAATATGATATTTCTCTACCGCCGCGAATACTCCTGGACGCAACAGTTTGGCGCCGTCTGTGGGAAACCTAATTCCCGACTGGGGGGCAACTTCTGCTCCAATCTCAAAAGATCGCTCTTATCAACTTCCTGAGATCAGTCATTGTTGCATCAGATGTGGACTGGGGGGCAACTTTGACCCCAATTATGGTTAAAAGGATCCTCCGATGCTTTATATATCAAGATGATATTTCGAGAATATCCGAGCAAATGCAAGGATACTTCAAATCAATTGCAAGCATTATACAGTCCCTTGTTGGACTTCTACTCCTTGGGCAAGGTCTTAACCTCGACCTCAAAAAGGCAGTAACGGTCTAAAATTAGACCATTCTTCACCTTTGATTCGGGATACACGCGGCATTCGCCCCCTCCCAATCAAGGTAAAATCGATCCCAGGGGGATCCGATTCGACCTCTTCCACACAGGTTAACGTCGTCGAGCAAAGGCTCCGACATACAACCTCGGAAAGGTCTTACATCCTTGGTGGATTCTCTCAGCCTCTTCCACACAGGTTAACGTCGTCGAGCAAAGGCTCCGACATACAACCTCGGAAAGGTCTCACATCCTTGGTGGATTCTCCTGTCCTCTTCCACACAGGTTAACGTCGTCGAACAAATGTTCCGACATACAACCTCGGAAAGGTCTTACATCCTTGGTGGATTTTATCGACCTCTTCCACATAGGTTAACGTCATCGAGCAAGGCTCTGACATACAACCTCGGATAAGTCTAACGTCATTGGTGGATTCTCTCGACCTCTTCCATACAGGTTAACGTCGTTGAGAAAAAGCTCCGACATACAACCTCGGATAGGTCTCACATCATTGGTGGATTCAATATCGGTTAACATCATCGAGCAAAGACTCTGACAAACAACCTCGGATAGATTATACATCCTTGGTTAACATCACCAAAATGCAGTCAATGGACTTCCATCAGACTTTTGCACAAAGTTAAATTTCTACTTGATGTTGAATTTCCTCTTGTCGCTGAACTTTTGCCTTGCAAGACTTTCAACGGACTTATACCCGACGTTGTACTTCTACGCGATGCCGGACTTCTACTCGTCGTCAGATTTCTGCTCCTACGCATCGTCAGACTTCTGCATGCCGTCGGACTACTACCCCTCGTCGGACTTTTTGCTCGTCGACGAATTTTCGTCGGTCTTCTACCCGACGTTGTGCTTCTACCCGACGTCGGACTTCTGCTCGTCAGCGGACTTCTACTCGTCGTTGTACTTTTGCTCGTCGACGAATTTTCATCAGTCTTCTGCCCGAGGGCGGATTTCTACCCGACGTCGGACTTCTGCTCGTTAGCGGACTCCTACCCGACGTCGTACTTCTCCCTGTCGTCGGATTTCTGCTCGTCAGCGGACTTCTACCCGACATCGAACTTCTGCTCGTCAGCGGACTTCTGCTCGTCGTCGGACTTCTGCTCGTCGACGAACTTTCGTCGGTCTTCTACCTGACGTTGAACTTTTACTCGACGTCGGACTTTTACTCGTCAGCAGACTTCTACTCGTCGTCAGACTTCTGCTCGTCGACGAATTCTCGTCGGTCTTCTACCCGACGTTGAACTTCTACTCGACGTTGGACTTCTGCTTGTCAGCAGATTTCTACTCGTCGTCAGACTCCTGCTCGTCGACGAATTTTCGTCGGTCTTCTACCCGACGTTGAACTTCTTCCCGACGTCGGACTTCTGCTCGTCAGCGGACTTCTACTCGTCGTTAGACTCCTGCTCGTCGACGAATTCTAGTCGGTCTTCTACCCGACGTTGAACTTCTACCCGATGTCGGACTTCTACTCGTTAGCGAACTCCTACCCGACGTCGTACTTCTCCCTGTCGTCGGATTTCTGCTCGTCAGCGGACTTCTACTCGACATCGGACTTCTGCTCGTCAGCGGACTTCTGCTCGTCGTCGGACTTATGCTCGTCGACGAACTTTCGTTGGTCTTTTACTCGACATTGAACTTCTACTCGTCGTCGCATTTCTGCTCCTACGTATTGTCAGACTTCTGCATGCCGTCGGACTACTACCCGTCATCGGACTTTTTGCTCGTCGACGAATTTTCGTCGGTCTTCTACCCGACGTTGTGCTTCTACCCGCGTCGGACTTCTGCTCGTCAGCGGACTCCTACTCGTCGTCGTACTTTTGCTCGTCGACGAATTTTCATCAGTCTTCTGCCCGAGGGCGGACTTCTACCCGACGTCGGACTTCTGCTCGTTAGCGGACTCCTACCCGACGTCGTACTTCTCCCTATCGTCGGATTTCTGCTCGTCAGCGGACTTCTACCCGACATCGGACTTCTGCTCGTCAGCGGACTTCTGCTCGTCGTCGGACTTCTGCTCGTCGACGAACTTTCGTCGGTCTTTTACCCGACGTTGAACTTCTACTCGTCGTCTGATTTCTGCTCCTACGCATCGTCGGACTTCTGCTCGTCAGCGGACTTCTACTCGTTGTCAGACTTCTGCTCGTCAGAGGACTCCTACACATCGTCGGACTTCTGCTCGTCAGCGGACTTCTTCATGTCGTCAGACTTCTGCCCGTCGACAAACTTTCGTCGGTCTTCTGCCCAAGGTCGTACTTCTACCCGATGTCGGACTTCTCCTTGTCGTCGGACTTCTCCTCGTCGGCAGACTGCTACTCGCCATCGGCTTCTCGCTTGAATGCTACTTGCAACGAACCCTCTGAACACACAGTTGGACGATCTTCCACGACGGAAACATCTTTGGTAGAAGTACGATCACCCATTTTTGCCTCGCGAGAATCCACCAGGAAGAAATCCCGTAGGCTTCTGCACGCGAGGAGGGGCGCTATTCGAGTAGGAAAAAATTCCAACTCGCAAATAACGGAAGCCTCAACCGTTTGTAAGCCGGAGGGAGCAAGAAAGAGGAGTTGCAAGTTTCCTAAGGGCCTAGGAGGCCTATTTATAGGTTTTGAGGAGAATAGGAGGGAGTTATTGCAGTTTTGGAATTTCCCTATTTTTCTAGATTTTTTCTGAATTTTTTGAGATTTTTTCAGAATTTTTTGGGCCCAAAAAGGCCAAAAAATGCATTTTTTCGGCTAATGGGCCCCACTTAAGTCGGTGCAGCCAACCGACCACGCGAAACGACGCGACCAACGCATCAATCCGCGGGCGTGGCATGCGGATCGCGGCTGGCTCGCGTTGGCCAGCAGCCGGCCACCACCGGCGGTAGCAGCAGCCGCGGCATTGCCGCGTGGTCCGGCTCACGCGCGGAAGCCAGGCGCGGGTGTCCGGCCTGTCGGTGCGGTTCAGCCCCAGGCGCGGGGGCTCTGGAGCAGCCTGGGTGCTGCCCAGGCGTGGCCGTGGGTGCGGCCTAGGCGCGGCCGCAAGCGCGCGCTGCCGCAGTGCGCGGGCGCGGCCAATGTTCCCGCGCCGCCGGCCGCGCGGTGGTGGCCGGCCGGCCGGTTTGCCGCCCGGACCATTCCGGGCCCAAATTTTATCCCGAAAAGTCCGATTTTGACGTTTTTGGGGTCCTCGGACACGTTTTTCGACGTTCCGGACTCGATTTCGACCCTTTCGGCGCTAAACGGGACCTCTACAATCAAGTTTGTGTGAGTGTTCAACTTTCGGAACGCAAATTTTTTGCGATTTGGCAAATGTAAAATTTCGGAACATATATTTTCGGACTCCTGGAGCTACGACGTCCGAAAATAGGGGGGCAACTGATACGTCATCACAAAATTAACTTGATTGGGCACGAATCTCGAGGCAAAAGCTAGTTGGAAACTTCAAAAATTAATTTTGGGAGCACCCGAACTCCGATTTCATCGAACATACAGTAAAACTGAGTGTCTCGGAAATACGAACCCAACGACACCAAGATCAACCCAATCTGAGCCCAAATGAGTCCGAATCAAGGGTTCAAAGCGCTGTTAGAAAGTTCAAACCGCAATTTGAGTTACCAAACGGTCTCCGATTTTAGCGAACTTATACTCGAATCAAACGGCTCGACGAGACGAATCCAACGAGCCAAAGATCATCAAATTCCGACATCATTAAGGCCTTCAAATGACCAACGAACGGTGCATGATCAAAGGATTTGATATCGGCCGTCCATTCAAACCACTCCCAATTCACCCTTGATATCACGCCTATTTACGGGCTATGCCACTCCAGAAAAACTATAAATAGAGCCCTCATTCTACACCAAAGGGGACTCAAGGGAAGAGAGAGAAGAAGAAGAGGAGAAAGGGGAAAAGGAGATTCCTCACCTCCTCGACCACTGTCGGAGCTCTTCCTGCCGCCTGAAGACGTCGGAACTCTGCCGGATTTTCAAGACACGCAGGAATTCTGCACAACTTCCACATGGTACGCTGAAATTCTTTCCAATTAACAACAGAGTTCCCTCCTGACGCCGAAACTCTGCCCAAGTGAAGCCGGAGTTCTCCTCTGCCACCAAAGACATCGGACTTCTACCCGACGTCGGACCTTCACTATTCGCCAAGTTTCTACCCGACGCCGGACTTTTACCGGTTATCGGACTTCGCTAGACATCTATGCGAAGATGCATTTCTTTTCATTGCTGGACTTCTACCTGACGCTGTCCTACTGATCTTCGTCGTCAGACTACAGTTCTTCTGACCTCCGTCGCCAGCCGACTACGGTCCTCCTGACTTACGTCGCCCGCCGACTACAGTCTTTCCGACATCCGTCGCCCGTTGACTACGGTCCTCCTGACTTATGTCGCCCGCCGACTACAGTCCTCCGTCGCCAGCTGACTACGGTCCTTCTGACCTACGTCGCCCGCTGACTGCAGTCCTTCTAACAAAGTGAACATGTCAATAGTGATCCTTTGTATTTACATCATGTAATGTACTCCATAAGATGTACATCAAGCTAAGGCCTTCTCCTAGGGAAGGGCCTCATTTGTAATCGACTGCAATACTAGTGGATTCATTCAAACTGGGCTAGGCCCCGTGGTTTTTCCCCCTTTTACAGGGGTTTTCCACGTAAAAATCTTGGTGTCTCATAAATGCTAGACCCTCTCTCTTATCTGATTGCGTGCCGGATTTTCGTACAACGCTAAGACATTAAATATGATATTTCTCTACCGCCGCGAATACTCCTGGACGCAACAATAATAATTTATTTTTTTTAGTTTCATGACGAGCTATACAAATTTACTAATGATGGTACTGGTAAACTTGGTGGTGACTTTGCTTGTGGAAGTGTTGGAGCTTTTCATAATTGCTAGAACCATGCTATCCTTTGTCGTGTTATTGCAATCTATTTTCTCCACTTTTTTTTTTGTTTAATGCATTAGTAGATCTAATTAGTATACCAAAAATGTTTTATGGTGTTTGTCGGTGATTGGAAACTCATTTATTTTAATGCAGAGCTCATTTCAGGACACTCTTATTCGAAGCTATCAACTTGCATTTTCTTTGAGAAGCATTGCCCTTCGAGAAGGTACTGTAGACTTTATTCTGAACCGATTTGGCAGTTTCTAGCATAATTAGTTTAACATTTCTTTTTTAGAGCCTTAAAAATTATAAGTTTTAAATGTTTGTCAAGCATGCTACTTTTAGCATGAAAAGAATAGGAAAACTATGTTTTTTTTTTCCTCCTGAAGGTTTCAAACATTAGCCTTTGCTGAGAAGTTTTTGCATTTGAAGACCCATGGATTACTTATTTGCACCCAGGTTTAATTTGTATTTTCTTGGACTCATTTGACGGAGAATAATTAATCAGTTTTTCACTTTATTAATTTGTTTGAAAATATGAAGTAGAAAATTACTTGAAAATATGAAGTAGAAAATTACTTGAAAATTACTTCAATTTATATTCAAAATACTTTGTTGAATCATTGATGTATTACCACATCATCAATGGTTGCTGATTTATCTAAATAATTTCAGGTTACTTACCTCCATCACGGCGACGTTCTCTTTTCACTCTAGCAACAGCGATGATTTTGCTTTCTTCAAAGGCTTTTGATATATTACCTCTTGTTTCAATTGCCAAGTCATCTCTTCAGGTAACAATGGTATGCTGATTCTTCTATCCTTAGATGATTTTTTAAATTCTCTTATCCATTGTTTTCATTCTTTTTACATTAAAGCCAGAGTGTAGTATAAAGAAATGCTCTTTGCACCCATTTAAATTAATACATTTTTAACATCTCTATACTGCCTATCATAAAAAAGACGAGTTGTTGGTACACCACCTCATTTTGCACAACACTTAAAAATGTGCACATAAATTTCAAAGTTTTATCTTATCATGAATATTGAGTTATTTTATCTCATTTAGATGTTCTTATGTGTTAATAAATTTGTTGGCATTTTTAGTTTATTAACAGTTTGTTAGTAGTTTATCAGTTAGTAATTATTTAGCAAGTTATCAGTTGTTTGTATTCTTTTTAAAATATGAGATTTTTGAGTCCTGTAAGAATTTATTGCATGAATTACTTTTAGGATATGTTATTTCCTCATAGACACGAGACTTGCTAATGTAGTTACTTCTATGATTTTTTTTTTATTTTTTAATTTTATCCATTATCCTTCAGTTTATTTTCAAGGTTGTTATGCATGAAATTGGTGTAAAAGTTACAGTTTTGAATCTTTTTTTTTTGAAGGATCACATTGAAATTAACTGCCAAAAGTAATTTCCCTGTTTTTCCATAACTAAAGCCCTTTTTCACCTCAATATCAAAATTATCGTTCCTAGAGCATAGAATCGATGTTGACTCAACCATTAAATTACTTGCATTAAAGAAAAATTACTGTTGGCTGAGCAACAAAATAATTTGTAATAACCAGTTTAGCCGGTCGGTTCAATTGAATGGGCCGACCACCTATTAATTCTGCGAACAGAAGACGGACGCAACAGGGAGTGGATGAACGTGTGCGCAGAGGAGGTTGGAGAGTTCATTTCGTCATTTTTAAAAATTGATCATTTTTAGGGATAAGAATCACCAACTCCTTTTCATTCTTATTGCTAAAGAAGCGGTAAATTGGAAGAAATCTCAGTGAACGAGAAGAATGACCGAGAGTAAGAGGGAAGAAAGTTTTAGTTTTTTCTTTCCATTTTTGTATAAATTCTCTTATTTTGCTTCATCTAAAGCAAGTGATGTTTTCATAAGGGACAAGAAAGAGATTGAAAGAGAGGAGAAGAGATTTTGAGAGAAAAAGAGGAAGGATTTTGGGAAAATTTCTACTGCAAGTGAATTTTTTATTTAAATCTTATTTTCATGAAAGTTTATATTGTATGCTTTTAGAGATTTTAAAAAGAAAGAGATCAAATTATAGGATTTCGATTCTTCAAGCATTCATCAAGAAAGAAAATATTGAGATTTGAATTAAGCATTAATTAAATGAATATTTATGAAAAGTTAATTGAAGAAATGATAAATTTAAATGATTGTGTGTCCTTTAGGTTGTGTCAAGGAGCGAGGACTTGAAAGAATCAATGTGGGTATTTATAGAATTTATCTTTATTGTATTTTTCTATTTTATTTTGAAAGGAGCATTGGTGGGGGCAAGAAATATAGGGGAGCCTATACCCCTCGCCCGCACGAGTGAATGACTTTAACACCAACGACGCACTAAAAAAATCACGAAAGATGAAGCGACTAAAGATGAGTAAGTACAAACTCTTACATTTCAAATTAAGCTTAAAAAGAAGAAATTAAAAGACTACAAACGACGATTTAACAAACTCGAATCGAAATTAAAAGACACCCTAAAGTTGCTTCACTTAGAGAAGAGGGATACAGGTGGAGTGGCACTTGCGGAGAGACGAAAGAGGTTAGAAGCCAAGAAGAAAGGTTGGAAAGAGTTCGCAAGATTTTCAGAGGGGATGAGAAAGAAGACGGACAAAGCTCGCAAGTTTTTCCAATGAAACCCGCAGGTTTACATTTCCAAAAATCACATATCATTCAACTATTTCAAACAATACATAACCCCTCATATTTATAGGTATGAAAAGGGAATACAAAAGGACACAAACATTAATTTTCACAATAACCTAAACATCACAAGCATTAAAATCCTAAATGCTTTTCATAGAAAAATAGCCCAAGCCCATGAACCGAAGGAGCAGGCATGGGAGCCAAGGAGGCCGCACGAAACCAAGGCACCACAGCCACGTGAAACATCCCAGGCTCAAAAAACCAGCAGCCGGCCGGAAATCCAAGGGGCAAAGGCACGGAAAACAGCAGCCCATAGTGGAAGCCAATGAGGCACACATGGGAAATAACACTTCTTGGAATTCCAAAGGCCGGTTTGGAATTCCAAGGGACTAACATAATTAAAGACATAAAAATAAAAAGTACATTTAATAAAAGATAACTATGAACTAAAATGTTAGCAAATAATGAGCTAACTCTTAGTTCAATAAATGAACTAAAGACCAGCTCATAAATGAGCTAAAATTTCAACTCAAATTGATTGAGCTTGTAAGCTCAAGGGAAGTCAAATCCAACTTATTTTGGATTTGAGTTGACCCCCCCTTTGCCTACATCAGACTCCCCTTCTTGAGAACTCATCTCTCGATGAGGTAGCTTTGGGTTCTCTTGAGGAGGTGCATACTGATCATCCAGCTCTTTGATTTTCTCACCAAATTTCTTCAAAATTTCTTCCTGTTCTTTCTCACATGATAGAGGTTGAGATCATTAAATAGTCAAATAAATCTTACTTTGCATATATGGATTGTTCCAACATTAAATTTCAATACTAACAATAAGATTAGTCTATGAAAGATCCTTCACACAACTCTTCTAATTACTAGGTTTTAGCAGAGAAGCGTTAATATGATCTTCATGAAGATAATAAATTGATGTTATCAAGAATTTCTGCACTTTTTATTTTATTTGAACAATAGTATATTTTGTTTTCTATTTTATTTTCTTTTTCTTTTTTAGCTATCCAATGATGGGAAATGTGGGCTCCGAAAATTCGGCCCCGGCCTCCGCCTGCTTTTCTTATTCGTCGAGGGGAGTTTTAACGGAATAAGTTCCGGGGTAAATTTTGGAAGGCAGATGAGTTTGTAGATAAGACACTACCCAGAGATTTCGCCCTCATTTTGTGAGGACTTTATGATCTGAGTTCTGGTTTCCTATAGGCGCAAGCCTCTATAGTTAATTACCCCTCCCGATAACGAGAGAGAACTTTCGATTAAGGCTAGTCGTCAATCAGATATGTATAAAGATACGTGTTATCTGACATATAGTAGCAGCATAGGTTTAGGTATTTTTTGAAATTGGGTTTGAATTTTTGGAATTGGATTTAGAAAATTGATATTTAAAATAGAAATTGCACCATCTTGCACTTAAAGCGGTGGTTGGGGAATGGATGATAGACCCGATCAAGATCCCATGGTTCCGTCGTCCCGGGTCATCGTGGTCCCTGGTCTACTTAGTCAGAGGAGGTAGTCGACCCAACCTGACAGAAGGATCCTTGTCGGCAGCCATGGGTTGCTTCGTCCAAGGGGACCTTGTAGACCTGGGTTGGATGTTTGTCTAAGGGGACAAATTTGAATCCACCTTAGCTGACAGAGTGCTTTGTGCCATATCGATCATATTCTATTGATTCATATCTCAAGGATTTAACGCCATTAAGGAGCGTATTGGCTCTGGCCATAACCGCTATCCGTGGTGCCATTTGGCGGCAAAACCACTCGGATCAGAGGGCCCCAGGTCATAACCGTTTATCTGCAGTGCCATTTGGCGGCGAAATTGTCGGTTAGAGGACACGTATCATGTCCTTATTGGCAAGAGATTGTTTGAGAATGGATCCTAGTGATATTTTCGACTAGGCATTTGTCTCTTTGTGAGCTAGAGTTTATTTGAATTTGTCCACCCCGGCAGACTGTTGCGGAGGGTTGATGTGCTTTACTTTAAGCGATTGATGGTTTGATTTCATTTTTAAATATATGGAATTTGGGCTTTTTGTGGAGTTTTGGATTTTGTAGAAATTTTAGGACATTTTGAATAGTTTGAAATGGATTTTGGATATTTGAGTGGAGCTTGAATGTCATTCAAAAATATTTGTAAACCCCTCCGGTCGAGATAAGCAATCAACACGGCCATCATCGGGGTATCTGGGGGTCATTTCTTTTTATGGATTGAACATTGTCAACTCTGTCGGGATGTCGACAGAGGATCGGGTTTTGTAGGCTTTATGCTCTTGAGAGTGAATTCTTTTGATTTTAGGCTTTGAAGGCCTAATATGAATGTATTAAAACAAATATGACGGTCGCCACAATCGTATATTTGTTTGTTGGTTCGAACCCTGTCAACTTCTATTTACCCGTATAGAAGGATCGGTTTCGAATCTGAATTCACTTGTCAACCCGCGCAGCATCCCTAGACGTCACGTGTGTATCAATAACAAGCTCGTCGGGGCCCATGCGGGTTGAGATTGTATTTTTCCCTTTAGTGTACCTATGTGTATACAGTTTAAGATGCATGTGCGGGGAATATCTTGGTTTTTGATGAGTCTTTCACAGTATTTCGTGAAAGCTCATGTTTGTTCATATCTTTTCTGCATCTTTCATGTGAATAACATGAACTTTCTGCAGGTACTTATGCATATCCTCATTTGTTGCAACTCTTTCGTATCTTCTTGTAGATAGTGTAATATACATACAAAGAATTTCCTACAACAATCCACATGAACTTGAATTTGTCGTAGTTATTCTGCATCTTCTTGCGGGCAATACTTTAGATGTGTAACAAATCTCCTACGGTGGCCGGTAGGGATTTGCATATTTGCCCTTCACCAAATAGTTGTCGGTCATGAGGATATCATACATTGAGTGTATTAATAAGATATTTCATTATTTGCAAGGAAGTTTTGTTATTCGTGGGCGATAAGTTGAATGTGTTACGGTTCTTCTATCAACGTTTGTAGAGAACTCATCACATCCATTAAACACTTGTGGGAAATCTCATGCTATTGGTTGTAGGCATGTCATTACATTATTCACTTATCATTTGCTTGGAAATATGAATCATTCAAATACTTGAGTTTCATCATCCCTTGTATGTAAGTCACCTTGCATATGAACTAAATGGAATGTTCTTGTGCTTCCATTTGTGACTAAATCACACATCTTTATGATTGTTCATTGCTTGTTACTTGAAAATGGCTTGGAGTCTTGTATGGTAAATTTGCTTGATGACAATTACCTCTCCAACAAAAGTGACAAATCTTTAATGTTTGCTAAAGAAATCTTATATTAGAAAACCATGAACATGTTGTTATATGTCAATTTCTTCATTGTTGATGATTGCTTGCAAGTTCCCCTTGAAGCTTTGTTTATCTCAAGCATTGTGTCCATCCATCGGTATTCATTTGAATGCTTTGAGACTTGATGAGCTCTTACTTGATTGCAAATGAACTCCCCTTTGCAATTTCTTTGTCCTCAAAAAAAAGTTTATGATTAATTTGACATCATCATCCTTTTGTAGTGAAATAGTCATTTTATAGTCTTAATTAGGAATTTGGTACAATGATTCAAACCAAACTCTCTATTGATTGCTCATCTTTGTATTTTGTCCAAGTTCAAAGTTATGATTTACTTTGAATTTGAGTCCAAATTCTTCAAGTCACTTGGGTTTAAATGTTCAATATCAAGTTCTATGTATATGATTCAAGTTCTTTCTTGAGTTCAAGCAACCAACTCAAGTTATCGCTCTTGTGTTGAGTTCAAAGTGCTAGCACCTTTACTCATTTGCATAGGGCTTGAATGACATCTCCTGATGAAGATTCTTTAAAAAAAATCATTAAAATTTTGTGTCATTATCAAGTTAAACTCCATTTCTCATTTGGATTTGATTCATTTGAGTTCCTTATTCTTATCACTTGATTTTCAAATCAAATGCAAGTTTTAGTCATTTGCAATGTCCAAATCAAGTTCATTATAGCGTTCAAGCTCAATGTTCATCGAGTTCAAAGAGGAGTCCTCCATAAGTTCAAATAAAGTTCAGGCTCCAAATGAGCCTCTTCAATTCGAGTCCCCTGCTGTTTTGTAGAGTTCAAGCCCGAGTTCGGATCGAGTTCACTTGAGTTCAAATTTATTTGTGTTCAAGTCCTTTGTAGTTCATGCCACATTTGAGTCCTCTCTAATTTTTTTTAAAAAATTTGCAAGCTCATTTATTGAGTTAAAGTCCTTTGCATCATTCAAATTAGTGTCCAAATAAGATTCAATATTGTTCTGAGTCCTTGAATTTTCAATCCAAATTTCGGCAGCCTCCCGGCGTCTCCCCTGTTTAGGGGAAAAATCCAAGAGGCAACCTTCCCCTCAACGCTACGTGAGCGCTTCAGGTAGGTGTCAAAAATGACACCGCAGTCGCAAACGTATTTTTTTATCCCCGCCTGCTAAGTGAGCATTTAAGGGTTTTTATGTTTGTTGATTATAAGAAGAAAACAAGTGTTAGAAAAAAACGCAGATTTCCCACCTCTGCACCACGTGGGCGTTCGGGGGTACTTATATAAGAATACAAAAGAAAACAAAAAACACATTTTTTTAATCCCCTTCGCCGCAAGCGTCGCACCGGTTTCCCACCCTAAACGCTACTTGAGCGCCTCGGGGGTTTGCTGGCTCGTTGCAAGCTTTGAAGAGGGATCCTTAAATCATCGCAAGCATCGCACCGGTTTCCCATCCTCAACGCTACGTGAGCGCCTTGGGGGTTTGCCGGCCCGTCGCAAGCATCGATAAAAGAATCATTTTTTTTTTAATTTATAATTAGTGATAAGTTAAATATAATTAATTATATTTAATTTAAAATTAATTACAAATTAACTAAACATTATTTATAATTAATTAAAATCATTTATAATTAATTACATTTATCATATGGCTTGGATCGAACTGGGCTTGAGCTTGGTCGGAGGCTTTGATCGTGAAATGGAAGAGTGGAGGGAGTTTCTCTCTCTCTCTCTCTCTCTCTCTCTCTCTCTCTCTCTCTCTCTCTCTCTCTCTCTCTCTCTCGTTTGGATCGGAAGAGCCGAGAGGGCTCGGCTTGGTTTTGATCGGAGGAAGGAGGCGGGGTCTGCGACAGGGAAGGAGAGTCGTGGCTTTGGGTTTGTGGTCGGCTCGTGGAGATTTGCGGGAGAGGAGAAGCAGAGAGGTGGAGTCACGGGAGAGGGGGAGAGTGAGAGCAGCGATCGTGTTTTAAAGGCGGAGGCAGAGGCGGGCTCGAGGCGTGCGATCGAGACATGCGAGGCGACACTTCGGCGCCGTTGCAGACTGCCGATAGGGTGTAAGCAGGATTTCTGCCAGGGATTCGGAGATGGGCTTCACAGGTAATGATATTAGGTATATTTTTTTATTTTCTTCTTTTTTTTGTCTGCTTTCTTTTGGCTGCATAGTAGAGGTCAACAGGAAAGCATCCAATGATCATGGTAGATTGTGCATAAGGCTTGGTAGACCTTTGGTTTGCTGGCTCGATTGGTCCTTGGCCACTGATGGTTCACGGGTTGGCTGTTTTGATGTTGGTTCTCGGGTTGGCTGTTTTGGAGCACATGGCGTTGAGCTTGTTCTTTTAGTTGCTTGAGCTGAAGTTTAGTAGCTCATTAATATCCAAAAATGTATCTCATTAAGAAGATTTACTTTTGGAGTGGCCTTGTCCCTTCCCCTTCCCCTTTTCTTCTTGTCTCTTGGAAAACCGTGGCCTGCTCTTAATGGTCGCTGAATTCAATACAGAATATTAATGTGGAAGTTACTGATTTTTGTGCTTTACCTCTTGGGAACCCAGCCAACCTCTTTTTTTCCGTGCTTGGGTGTCTTCGGTGGCTGTGTTGCTTTGATTTTATGAAACCTGCTTGCTTACCGAGATGTTGGCTTCTTGGTTCCGTGAAAAAACCCTTTGAATCTCGTAATTATTCCTTCAGGTTTTATGATGGGCTGTCATCCGAAGTGGCATTTGGAAATCTATAAAAAAATAATGCTTGGGGTGTTGTGAACATAAACTTAGGTGGCTTTTGACATTCCTCTATTATGCCTATAAATATGAGATGTTGTTGTGAAGGAAGGCAGTTGATATTTGTGAGCATAATTTGCTATTAACCTGCGGGTTTATTTGGAAATCCTGCGGGCTCTTTCCACCCTTCTTTTCTCATCCCCTCCATAAATCCTGCGGGCTCTTTTCACCCTTTCTTCTTGGGCTTCTAACCTCTTCGTCTCTCCGCAAGTGCCACTCCATCTGTATCCTTCTTCTCAACAGTGAAGCAACTTTAGGGTGTCGTGTCTTGGTTGATTTGGAAGCATTTGGAACAGTCTTCCAGTGGTGGACCATCGGTTTGCTAGTCTTATGCACTTCTTTTATTTAATCTATTATTCGATGCATGTGAGGAATCCACTCTGACGGTTGTCTGAGGATAGCGTCTTTTTTATTTTCCTTTATTTCGTCTAATATTTCTTGTTGTGTTTGTCAAGTCTTAGCTGTCTGTTTCTATTTTAATAAAGTTTATTTTAAGTTCTATCCATTGTGTCTGTTTCTTCTTGTGTGTCTACATCATAAATTCACATTCAAGGATGCAACTATGAAGATAAAGAGTCGGGTGTCGAATTTACCCAAAGAAAAGAGAGATACGTGCTCCGGCAAAGTTGTGTGGTAGTTGGGAATGAAGTGGGCAGCAACCACGAACCTCCTCGCACTTCGTCGAGATTAACCTTCCCCACAAGCATGGACAGCAGTTGGTGGCTATAGGAAATTTTCGGGACTCTCTGGACAGCAGTTTTGACAGCAGGGACAGAAATTTTGTCTTGTAGAAAACTTGGGACAACCACTTGGAGGATTTGGGAAAGTCCTGGACAGCAGTTGGGAGGCCTTCTTGGACCCCTTCCTTGCTGGTTTTGGCTTTCCTGGACTGGTGACAGCAGCCAATGGTTCTCCACGCAACTAGATAGCAGCTAGGAGGTCTCTCAGGACTGCTTCATGGCTGATTTGAGCGCTCCTGGAATGAGGACAACAACCTGGATTTGTCCAATCAGCTGGACAGTAGGTGGAAATGCAGGAAACGTATGTACCAGCCCTTGAGAATCCTTTGGACAGCAAATTGATGTTTGTAGTAGCAAAACTGTGGAGTTTCCTTTGCTGGAATTTCAAGACAGCCAAGTGGAATACTCAGGAATCTGAGGAAACATGTTACAGGCCAAGAGGCGGGGCGGGAAGAGATTAATTCCTACCTAATTGATTTCTTAATTAAGGTAAGAAATAAAAGGAAAGGGGAGAGGGAGAAATTATAAAATCTGAAAATTACTTCAGATTTTAATTAATGTAGGGTTAGGAGAATTTCAAATTTGAAATTTGAAATTAAATGAAATTGGGAGGGAATTAGGCCAGGAGATTTAATTAATTAGATCCTTAATTGGAGTCCAATTAATGTGATTGGAGGGAGAAAGGGGGAGAGTAATTGAGGAGCAATAAATGCAATAGGAGAGAGATAAGCCCAATGAAGGGGGCCGGCCAAATAGAGAGAGGGGAGGGGAATTATGGTTGATTAAGTGGGGCCCACACATTATTCAAAGCATTAAAGAAAATCTGAATTAAAATTCAGATTTTATTTCAAAGAGGGGTTTCCTAATTTAAGTGCTAGTATTTGGAAAGCTTTTGAATTTCAAATTTGAATTTGAAAATCAATTAATAGCTCTCTTAATTACTTGGCCTTTTTTTAGGGAAGCAATTAATGCCCTTTTGAAATTTGAATTTCAAACATGTGTGTTGGGTGAAGGGGGGGGGGGGGGGGGGCGGCGGATTGAGCAAGGGAGATGGTGGCTGGACGGGTGGCTGGTTGGAGGCCGGCGGCCGGGTGGATTGGAGGAAGTCGGCGGCTTGGGCGTTCCAAGGAGGCTGGCGGCAAGGGAAGGACTCGGGTTAGGGAAAAATTACCAAGAAAACTTTGTGGGTAATGAGGCCGGCGGGTGGGGAGTACGGAGGGAATTCGATGCAAGGAAAAATAAAAGAAAAGAAAGATAAGAGAACCGCGAACATTGGAATCCACCAAGACTGACGGGTATTGCAAATCACCCTCCTTGGGCTCCTCTCATGAACTCACTAAGAGATCAACATGAACTCACTAAGAGATCACAAGAACATAAAATTTCATTATCAATAATTCATCATTCCTTTCCAAGAGGAAGGGGAGGGCTTAAATAGCCAAATACATGAAAGAAAATAAAAAGACACAATTGCCCCTAGAGGAAACATAAAAAAAAGCTCTCAAGTGAGGGTAGAAATGGAAAAGTACAAATAACAAATAAAATACATGAAAATAAATAGACACGATCGTAACCGTTGATCTTCGATGTCCTCATCAAAAAACTTATATGAGATTATAAGGTTTTTAATACATGAAAGATATATGTATATTGATTTGATATTAAGAAAGAAAGAAGTATAAGATATATATATATATATATATATATATATATATATATATATATATATATATATATATATATATGTTAAAATATATATGTATTATTGTTTTATATTTTATAATGATTACTCATTAAGTTTACATTGTAAATTCAACCCACTAAATTAATATTTCAGGTAGGTCTTCAAAGAAAATAGAAATGACAGAAAGAGAAGAGTATGTTTATAGAAGACGACATAATAATGAGAACAAGTAAATTATGACTGATGTAAATACTTAGTTTTGACAGAAATTGAATAAAATATTTTTGAAATTAATGGCTCTTTAGTTGCTTTGAGAAGTTGTATGTTAATTTATTATGATATGAATTAAATTGTTACTACCGTCTGACTTTTCGTTCCCGCCTCATTAGTTCGAGCATTTCAGGCCGGGTCAGTGACATAATTGTTCACTCATGAACATTGAAACCGCTGTTCATGTCACGATAGACTTGATCAGGATGCTCGAACTAATGAGGTGGAAACAAAAATAGGACTGTAGTAATTTTTCATTTCTTTTATAAGTAAAATAACATAAAGACTTTTCTATCCAACTGAAGAGCCACTAATACAAGTAATATTCCATTAAATTTATTTTTCTACTTATCAAAGCTAATAATTTCATTAATCATAATTTATATATTTTCATTGATGTGACATCTTCTATAAACATATTATTTTCTTTCTGTCATTTCTATTTCTTTGGAGATCTACCTGAAACATTAATTTGTGGTTTGAGTTTATCATATAAACTCAGTGGGTAATCATTATCAATTATAAAATATCAAAATTCTTAGTCCATTTTCACGTAACATTTATTTTAACAGATTTGATATTTACTTCATTTTCATAATCATTTTCATTTGTACAGGAGCACCGTCTAAATGTATCATTTAAGATATAATAATTTTCATTTTCATTTTCTTTTTCTTTTTAATGTGCATTGGTATGTTGCTTTCCTAGCCAGTACCATATCGGAATGAAGTCCTGTAATTTGCATGCATATCCTTTTCCCTTTTCTTTTCTTTTTATTTAGTTTTCATTCATTCGTATATTATTCATTCATATATACTTTTAATATACATATAAGCATCTTATATTTGTATAAATGCTTTTAATTTTACTTTCTATTTCCTTTGCACGTATTTCCTTTGCACGTAGTGGGATAATGGCTTGATGTTGTTGTTGTTGTATTCATTTAATTAATAATTACCTCAATTCTAATTTTTCTTTTCCTTTTTGAATTCTTGATGAATCGAACTCCTATAACTTGATCTCTCCCTCTTCCTCTCCCTTCTCAAAAATTCCTAAATTCATATAATATAAACTTTTATGAAAATGTTATTTAATAAGAAAATTTAATATAAGTTATGCAATAGGAAATTCACTTACACAATTGGGATTTTCTCAAAATCCCAAAATCCTTTCTCTCTCAAAATCTTTTCTCCTCGTTTTTAATCTCTTCATTTTCCTTTATTAAATTATCAGTTTCTTTAGATGAAGCAAAGCAAGGGAATTTATATAGAAATGAAAAGATAAAACTCAACAAACCTTCTTCCATCTTCCTCTCGATCGTTCTTCTTGTTCACTGAGATTTCTTCCAATTTACCACTTCTTTGGTGATAAAAATGAAAAGGAGTTGATGATTCTTATCCCTAAACATGATTAATTGCTAAAAATGGCGAAATGAATTCTCCCAATTCCTTATACGCACATGTTCGGCCGTTCCGCCCTTCTATTCGGTTCTGCCCTTCTCAAGCTGCGACCCTGCTTTAATAACTTGCCGGTTCAATTGAACCGGCCAGTTCGGTTCTCATAGTTCACACTTAAACAATAAAGCTATCATGACCCCACGTTATCCCTTTTATCATTCCACTTCTCTTTTTCTCAAACCTGCCTAAAACATATAATTACCATATTATAATTCAAATTCAAAGTGTCATATACCTCCATGGCTCCATATTTTCATTAAACCTCTTAAACTTCTTCCTTAATATTATCCAACAAACAAGCAATAAGTTTTTAAAATTTATATTCATTTTGATCCTATTACTTAATCTTTAATAAGCCCCTAATAAAAGCAAAAAAATAGAGAGAAAATCAGAGAAAAAAGGAAGAAAAACAGAAGGAAAAGAAAATCCAACTAGATTCAATTGTGAATATACTGCAAGGTAGTTCACCTTCTACGAGGCATGCACCTCTTGTCCGCTGCTCAAGGATTTAAAATCATCTTCTCATATACTTCATCAAAATCAAGATGAGCTTTTGATGTTCCTCCAAGATCAATTTGTCCTCTAGTTTCATAGAAGTACCATATGTGTCATTCGATGATCAATAGCTTGTAGATTATTATGTTCACTTCAGGTGTATTATTACTATCACTCTTAGGGGCATAGTATTTTGCAGTAGTTTTTATTTTGATATGTATATTGGAGTTATTTTATGTCCTTGAGGTTTTTTAATTTTATTTTATTAGGATTATTCTAGTTAATGTTATTAAGTTTGTAAACAATTTATTAGTACTTTATTATTAATTTGTTAGCAGCCTGTTAATAGTTTGTTATTTCTTCTATATATTAATATGATAATTCTGAGTTATTTATGATATATTTTTTTTAATAAAAAAAAAATCTTATTATGAATGTAGGTACTATTCTTCATTTATTATGGATTTTTGATTCTTTATTAAGTGTATGTCTTGTAGAAGTGTATGCTTGTAGACTTTCAAGAGAGGTTGTTTTTAGGGATGTCAATTTTTGACACGACCTGAAACACGACCTGAACCCGACCTGGAAAAATCCGGGTTCGGGTCAACCCGAACCCGAAACGGGTCGGGTTCGGGTTGAACAAATCAACCCGTTTTAAAAATCGGGTCGGGTTCGGGTTGACCCAGTAATCCAAAATTGACCCGAAATTGACCCGAAAGTGACACGAAAACTCATATTTGACCTGAAAATTAGCAATTTTAGGTCACCTTCGGGCTATGATGCACCGACACTTCTCCTCAAAGAGGCGTGCAGTTTCTGACACCGTGTCCGACACGACACTCGTCCGACACTCCTCCGACACGTGTCGGACACGCCGAAAACGTGTCTGATTAAAAAAATATTAAAAAAAATTGGACACACGTGTCCGACACGCGTATCTTAAATAATTTATAATTTTTTAAAATAGAATTTCTTATATTTGTCGAGATTTAAACTAAATTTCTTATTTCATATCCACAACACCAAATCAACGTCTGCATTTAATACCCATTCATCGAATATTCTCATTTTCATTTCTCTTTGGCAGTGAAGGTATTTTCATCTCCTCTCTTTTTGCACAATTACAAATCTTTCTCTTGTTGAACCAGAGTTAAAAGTAGTGATATTCAATGATGATGATATTGAAGGCCAAAAACAAACCTCTAGAGCTAATCCTAGTAGTTGAAGCTTGAATGCTTGATGTTGTAGTAAGTGATTATTTGCTTATATTTTTGTGGTTATAATAGATATTTTGTACTAAATATTTTATATTATAAGCTAGACAAGTTATCATGTCATTCATTTATTATTGTTTGTCATTTTTAATATGATATTACATTAATATATATACACTATATAAAAAAATGTATTGCCGTGTCTGCGTCGTACCCGTGTCCTATATTTTAAAAAGAAAGCCGTGTCCCGTGTCCGTGTCGTGTCGTGTCCGTGTCCGTGTTCGTGCATCATAGCCTTCGGGTCATTCGTGTCAGGTCGGGTTGACCCGGACCCGAATCGGGTCGGGTTCGGGTCCGGAAACCTGATCCGTTTTTAAAAATGGGTCAGGTTCGGGTTGACCAGAACAGTGCCAGGTCAATTTCGGGTTCGACCCGAACCCAACCCGCCGACACGAATTGACACCCCTAGTTGTTTTCAGTATAGGCACGAGGCTTATTTAGCCTATTACTTTTCAGTCTTTTTTTTTGTCTCTTTTCCATCTTCTCCATTAACCTTTTTTAGTTTATTTCCAAGGTTATCCTACTTCAACTTCTAATATTCATTATGTGGCATGGGAAAAATTGTTACAAATGTGTTGACTTTATAGGTATGCGAAGCATTGCTTGTTGGGATTAGGCTAATGTTGACCGGTTTACATTACAGATGAGTTGTCTTTTTTTTTTTTAAATTATTTCTCATATGAAAACCTCTTTTTATATATATACTTGCATCATGGTTGTCCTATCAACATGCCTTACTATATTTGATGTTATTATAATGTTTGTTTACTTGGAACAACTTGGAGCACTTTAAGCAAAATTATTATTTTCTTTTATCCTCTATATACTAATATGGGGGGAGGGGAGCTAGCCGGTCTAACAGCAAGGGGCGGACAAGCAGAGGGGGCGTGAGCAAGGATTTCGGCCCCCCTTTGGGGCCCAACAATATTAAATTTTATTATGAAAGAAAGAGGAATAAGGGGGGAATTAGGGAAGGAAAAAAATTAGAATTTGAATTCAATTTGCGGAGTGAAATTAATTATGGAAAGAAGGATTATTTGAGGGAGAATTGGGGGGAGTTTAATTAGGATTACCTAGGTTGTTTTTGCATTGTGTGATTTGATTTTTATGCTGTAGTTTTCATTCTTTGAGGGCTTCATAGTAGCACTTAGGTTGAGTAGGAGAGACGATCTACCTCTCTAATTGTAGATCATTATATCTTGCTTTCGTGTTGAAGAATTAATACAAAAGTCATCCATCGTTTCTCAAGTTTTGTTGTTTTTACTGTCTTTTCAAAAACACTAAGTTTAAGAAGACCTCTACCACATCTAGGTGCAAATGCTCCTCCTCCTCAACTACCTCCTCTAGAGTCTCCTCCTCTTCACAGACCGTAAGTACCTACAACGAACTGTCCTTGCAATGGTGGTATGGTGCAAACTTCTCATCACAACAGAAACACAATCCCCTAGCCCACTTCTCCTGAACCTCTGTCTCAATCAACCACTTTAAATTCCCCCTGGCTGTGCTCCCAATCTGCTATCCTTGGGTACTTCTGTGGGCCCCAAAAATTCGGTCCCGGCCTCCGCCCGCTTTGCTTTTTTTTTTTTGTTTGGGGGGAGTTTTAACGGATTAAGTTTCGGGGTTAATTTTGGAAGGCAGATGGGTTTGTAGATAAGACACTACCTAGAGATTTCGCCCGCAAAATTCCTATAGGCGCAAACCCCTATAGTTAATTACCCCTCTCGATAACGAGAGAGAATTTTCAATTAAGGTTAGTTGACAATCAGATACACAGAGATACGTGTTATCTGTCATAGAGTAGCAGCATGGGTTTGAGAACTGGAGAATTTGGAGATTTGAAATGTTGGAATTTAAAACAGAAATTTCACCATCTTTCACTTTGAGCGGATGGTGGGGGAATGGATGATGGACCCAATCAAGATCCCATGGTTCCGTCATCCTGGGCCATCATGGCCCCTGGTCTACTTAGTCAGAGGAGTAGTCGACCCAACCTGACAGAAGGATCCTTATCGGCACCATGGGTTGCTTCGTCCAAGGGGACCGTATATCTGTTTGATAATTTGAGCCGTGTTAACTCCTATCTACTTGCATAGAAGGATCGAGCTCGTATTATATTCATTTATTGACCAGTGCAGCATCCCTAGACGTCACGTGTATACCCTTAACACGCTCGCCGGAGCCCATACGGGTGTTTAGGGGCATTTTATAATAAAAACCTGTCGACTCCTATTTAGGAGGATCGGGTTTTGTAGGTCTTATGCCTTTATTAGTGAATTATCTTAATTATAGGCCTTGAAGGCTTAATATGAATGTATAAAATAAAAATCCCGGTCGACCTCGCGACTGCATATTTATTTGATGGTTCGAGTCCTGTCGACTCCTATCTACCCGCATAAGAGGATCGGGCTCGAACTTGAATTCACTTATTAACCCGCGCAACATCCCTAGACGTCACGTGTGTACTAATAACACGCTCGTCGGGGTGCATGCGAGTGTTTGATTGTGCTTACCCCTTTTGTGTACCTATGTGTATACAAACTACGATGCATGTGTAGGGGTATTTTAAGATGTTTGCATTTTGCTTGTGATTAGTACATTGAATGTATAGGAGTCTTCTACAGTAACTCGTAGGAGTCCTATGCTTGTCTTAGCGCTTCGATGTTTATCTGTAGATGACACTTGATGTGTGGTAGGTTTTCTACGACGTGTCTTCTGCGAGGACTCATAAGTATTTTCATTCACTACATTCCTTGTGTATTTTACTGCGGTCTTTGATCCTTGCGATACATTCGCCGTTGCTGCAGTATGCATGTAGATGTATTCATTTGTAGATTGAAATTGACTACATTAAGTTGCATTTACTGAAGTCTTTATGTATCTACCTACAGTTGAGGGGTAGTGCATACACCTATATTCCTAGAGGACTAGCATGCATCGCAGATCTTGCGTTCTTGATTGCATGAAGGTCAGTTTGCGTGTTTGAATTTTGATATTGATTGCTGACTGAGTTATATCCATTAGCAACTTCTTCATGCATATTAGCTAGAAATTTACTATATTCATAGCACATCAATCTCCAAAACTTGCAAGAGATCCTAATCTTTTATTTGCTTGACATTGCACTATTGTAGGTGGTAGAGATGTTGCTACATTCACTACGTACGTGTTCCAGTACTTGTGGGGACTATCATATGCATCCCTAAGATAATTGGCGCTTGTAGGGAGATTTGTTGCATTTATAGTTCATTTTTCATCATCACTGCTTGCCAAGATTTATAGAATTTACACATTCCACATATTAGTGTGTCATTGGTCGAGCTACATTCTTTATCAGTGCTTGTGGGACTATAACTTTCATTTGTTGGATCTTGCACCTTTCATTTGTTAACTAAGTGATGCTGGTTGGGATAATGTTATATCATTCGAGGACCTTTATGGCGACTAATGAATGGACTTTGAACGTGTTGTGTGTTCTCAAACAAGCTATTTCATTCGTTACTTATCTACTTCATGTACTTGTGGATGTTTGTATTCATTGTGAATTCTTGATCTTTGCTTGCAAACTCTACTTGTCCATTTTCCTTCACTTGAATGCATTTCCACAAACTCCTTGCATACACTTGTAGGTGGATTATTACCCATTGGCGGTTGCACTTTAATTGTCATAATCATTATGGATGAGTTGTAGTGTTGGAGGAGCCTTTATATTGTGATCTTCAAACAAGTCATGTTTGACGTCTTTTTTTAAATACAAGCCCCAAACTCACTCATCTGCATTTGATCAAGAATTCAAGACGGCTCTTTGAATTTTATTGGAGATTTCATACCATAGCTTATAGGTAGAGATCTTGTTAATCTCTATTTGCAAGCAAGTTTTGTTATCCATTTGAGAGCATCATATTATGTCATGAGATTTGATTGTGTTATTGCTTAAGCAAAATTTCTTTACTGCCCCTTCATCTTAGTTGTGTTCAACTTGATTCTTGCTTGCATGTTGATTATCCCCTGTAGTTCATTTGAGTTCTGAGTTCAAGTTCAACTTGAGTTCGTGCCCAAGTTCAAATCAAACTCTTCTTGGTTGAGTTTGATTCAAGTCCTTGTTGTTCAAACTCTAGTCGCACTTAGTTCAAAATTTGGACCCTTATCCTCGGATAAGGACATCGCGGCCGTGAAAATCTTTAATCCCATCATGCTAGAGAAAAGCGTGTATGGGTCTTCGGTACCTGTTACAAGAAAAGTAGTTGTTTCCCCGCAGGTACAGAGCCGCGTACAGGTACTTAAAGTTGTCCCAGTCATGCTAAGAAAAGCGTGCACTAGGCCTACATGCCTAGCCGTAGGTGTCGCACTGGGTTCCCTTCCCACCATGTTAGAGAAAAACGTGCATTGGTGGTTTGCCGGCTCGGCACAAATGGCAAGGACAGGATTTTGGGTCTAAAGGCCGCTCACCTATCTCGTCGTAGGTGTCGCACTGGATTCCCTTCCCACCACGCTAAAGAAAGTGTGTATGGGTGGTTTACCGGCTCGACACACACATCGAGGTAAGAGAGAGATTTATTATTATTATTATTTATAATTAATTTATGTTAATTAATCACAATTAATGATAATTAATTATAATTAAAAAAATAATTAATCATAATTGCAATAATTAATCATATTTAATTATAATTGATAATAATCAATTTAAATTAAAATAAATAATTATAATTAATTTTAATAAATTATAGTTAATTATTAATGATAATAATTAACCATAGTAATTAAAAAATTAATTATAATTTATTTTAATTAATAATAATAATAATAATTATTAATTAAATATAATTAAAATATTTATTTTAATTATAATTAATTATAATTAACTATTATTAATAATAACTAATTATAATTAAGTAATAATAATAATAATAATAATAATAATAATAATAATAATAATAATAATAATAATAATAATAATAATAATAATAATAATAATAATAATAAAACAACAGTAGTTTTACCTACTGTCTAGGTTGAACTGGATACATAGCGTCGAGTTAGAGGTAAGATTGGACCTATGCTAGGAGTCGGATCAAATGGGGGCGAATGGGTCCAGTAAAATAAAGAGAGAGGTCGGAGCTCGGTCTTGCTTGAGACAAAAGAGGAGATCAGACAGAGGATTTGGGAATAGGAGGCGTTCGACCAGAGAAGCAGGAGAGGAGCTCGGTCGAGTGAGGAGTTGGAGGCGGCGGGGTCTGAAGCTCGGTTGAGGTAGGGTCTCTCTCTCTCTCTCTCTCTCTCTTTTTCTCTGTGGAGGCGTCGAGTAGGAGAGGCAAGATCAGGAGTTGCAGCTGGGTGAATGGTTGAAATGGGGGATCAGGCTTAGAGGTCGGATTAGCACCATGGAGATGGCAAGGTTGGGTATGGCTTTGTCTTGGAGGAGTTTGGGTTTTACAGGGTCAGCGACTCAAGGGTCGGAGTAGAGGAGATGGAGTTGCGGCTACTAGTAGGGTTTGTGGTCGGCGATGATAGGGGAAGCGACGGAGCTTGCGATGGGATTCAGTCGTGGAAATGTTGTGGGAGCAAGAGTTCCATGTGAGAAAAGAGCGAGATCACTGTGGGGTTTTGCTCGTTTAAGAGCCGAAGGCCTCTGCGAAAAGAGGCGTGAGAAATGACTATTCGGTGCCGTTGCAGAGCTACGACATTATCGCCGTAGCAGGCGGGATCTTCGGCAGGATTTGCGTATGGGCATGACATAGGTAATGATTTTATTCATTTTTTATGTGCATATTTTTGTTTCTTCTTCCCGGGTTATATCTTAGAGGTCAACAACTTCTCTCTGAATGGACACAACCTATACCTTTGGTGCTAAAAAATTAGCAGTCGTCCAGTATGAAGCTCCAAAATTGCTTCCCTTATTGCTTCTCTCAAGTGAGTTTTTGTCATCCACCAACTGGGTTAGCTCCATGTCCTCCCCTAACCCTCGTCACTTCAATAACCTGATAGCAATCCTAATCTCTGGCTTGAGTCCCTTTATGAAATTCCTCTCTAACACCGTCTCAGATATCCTCCCCAATCAGCTAGCAAGGAACTCAAACCTCTCCAGGTAATCCATCACTATCCCTTCCTAAACCAGAGCAAAAAACTGCTCGTAGAATCTTCTTCCCGACTGGTTCATAAATGTTTTAATACACTATCTTTGAACTCTATCCATGATCGAATTGGATCTCTCATGTCTCTCTACTGATACCAAGACAAGGCTTTCTCTTCCAGGCATAAAGCTACCACCGTTAGTATCTTCTCTGTTAGCCCATTCACTGCAAAGTATCTCTCCACCCTATAGATCCATCCATGAGCATCTTCCTCCTAAAAACAGGCATCTTCAGCTTTCTCACTCTTGGATCCCCTCTGCCCCAATTTCCTCTTCCACCTCAAGCTCCTCCTATATATCGATTGTTGTTATCTCTCCATTGTTCTCTCCCACCATTCTTTTCATAGATATCATCTTCCTAAAAATCAGCCCTCCTTATTTCTCCCTATGATTTTTCCCTCATGCTATATCCTTCACCAATTTCCCTCATTGTTATCAATTTAAGAGGTGGCATATTTTCCCTGTCGCCCAAAATTTCTACCTCTCGATCATCCCTCATTTTATCAATATTGGGATTTCCCCCACTTCCTTAGCCACGCGCTAGTGCCCTCGCCTCCGATGTTGTCGGTTGGGTGTGAAGTTCCAATATTTTTTTTCATCGTGTCCTTTAGGTTAAAAACCTTCCTTCCATTGATGAAATATTTTCCTCAACTTCAGATTTGAATTGATCAACTTTTCCTTCTAGTTTTTCTTCCAAAGCATCCACTTGCTTTGGCGCCATGGGTCCCGAATCGTGCTTTGATACCAATTTGATAGGATTTGATGACCAAAACAACACACAACAATATTAAAAACAACAAACTTATTTCAAATAGATCTAGAAATAGCACTAAGAGGGCTGTAATTACTAATCTTCAAGGAAACAAAGATAAAATACAAGTTGATTCATTGTTCGAGAGGTGAATCGTCTCTTCCACAATTCCTAGCAGCGATTAGGAACCCAAAAACTCCCACAAAAACTATTGCAGAAAATAAAATTTAAATATAAACCCTAACCCCCCCCGCAATCCCCCCCCCCTAAATAGCCCAAAATCCTCTAATAAATGCCTCTTACATCTTTCCCAAAGAGTTCCCCTCGAAGCCTCTTCTCCTATAGGTGATAAAGGAGGTCATGGCCCCACCCAGGCACTTGGGCTACTGCCCACCTTGGCAGTTGTGCTGCCAACTACTACATTAGTATCCCAAAGAAGGGGCAGCAAGGAGAGGGGAGGCTGAAGCTTTTTGGAGACTACCCAAGCAGAAGCGACGGTGGGTCGTAGGTAGTGACGATTTGGTCGAACCATGGGGTCCAAATTAGCCAAGGGAGGAAGTGAGAGAATCATACCATCACTTCGCGGGGGGAATTAGCAGAGGAAGAAACTATTGGGGTATAGAGGCTAGATCAAGGAAGTTAAAAATGTTGGTTCTTGAAGGGGAAGTTGCTCAAGGTTGGGTGTACCGTGTGGAGAGATACTTTGTTATCAATGAGCTAACTGAAGGGGAGAGACTCATGGCGGCGGGTCTATGCTTGGAAGGAAAATCCTAGCTTGGTTTCAGTGGAGGGAGGCTAAATATCCTATCTATTTGTGGGGAGAATTCAAGGATTGCTTATTGGAACGCTTTTGAGCATTCGAGAAGGAGACCTTCACGAGTAGTTCATGCATTAACACAAGAGGAGATTGAGCTACTTTCAGGAAGACTGAGAGGAATTTTTTAGGAATGGTTGGAAGGAAATTTCATGAAAGGCCTTAAGGAAGGCATATGAGCCGAGCTCAGGGTGTTGAGGCCTAGAGGCCTGAGAGAGACGATGGAGATGATACAAAGGGTGGAAGAGAAACATCAGAGAGAGAAGATCAGCCGAAGAATCACTTTTTTGTCAACTGGAAGAAGTGCACATTTTGGCAATCACAAGTGGAGTATATAGGGCATGTGGTGTCCAAAGAGGGGATATCAGTTGACCAATCCAAATTTCAGGCCATGGTGTATTGGCCTGCTCCTAAGAACTTGAGGGAGTTGCAGGGGTTCTTAGGGCTTACCCATTACTACCGGAAGTTTGTGAAGGGATATGACACCATTGTAGATAACTTCATGTGGGCGGAGGAAGTGACATGAACCTTCTAGGAGTTGAAGATAGCTATGACTAGTGTACCAGTACAGGTGCTCCTAGATTTTGGGAGACCATTTCTGGTGGAGATAGATACATCAGATTATGGGATAGGAGCAGTGCTCATGCAAGACCAACGATCTATTGCATACGTTAGTTAGGTGCTCACAGCCAGGGCAAGGCTTAAGTCGGTGTATCAGCGGGAGCTGATGGAAATCGTTTGGGCTATTCATAAGTGGTGGCTATATTTGCTGGGGAGACATTTCATAGTCATGCCAGATCAGAGGAGCCTGAAGTATTTGTTGGAATAGCGGATAGCTATGACCAGTTTATCAGTGCATTCGCTCCCAGATTTTGGGAGATCATTTCTGGTGGAGACAGATGCATCAAGTTATGGGCTAGGAGCAATGCTCATGTAAGACTAGCAACCTATTGCATACTTCAGTCAGGTGCTCACAGCCAGGGCAAAGCTCAAGTCAATGTATGAGTGGGAGTTGATGGCAATCGTCTTGGCTATTCATAAGTGGTGGTCGTATTTACTAGGAGACATTTCATAGTCATGACAGATCAGAGGAGCTTGAAGTACTTGTTGGAACAATGGACTACCACTGAGGAGCACCAGAGATGGCTATCCAAGTTGCTTGGATATGACTTTGAGATCCAGTCTCGGCTAGGAGTAAAAAACAAGGCAGCTGACGCCTTGTCCAGGGGAGTTGAGAAACCTTAGTTGGAAATGTTATCAGTACCATTGATCTTAGATTGGGAGGTATTGAGATAAGAGATTGAGCAGAATGAAAAGTTGAGAAAGATAAGGGAGGAGCTATTAAAGGATCCAGACAATCACCAAAGTTATGTTTTGAAAGGAGGACAATTACTTTACTAGGGAAGGTTTGTATTATATCGGACCTCTAATTACATCCCCAAGCTACTGTAGTGTCTAGTGTGGAGTAGTATCTAGAGAAGAGGGATAAGGTACTATCTGAGCTCAAGGGGCATTTGTTGAGAGCCCAACTGATCATGAAGAGGAAAGCCGATGAGCACAAGAGAGAAGTAAAATTTGAACCCTGAGGTATGGTTTACTTGAACTTGAGACCATACAGACAGAAAATGCTAGCTAGGAGGAATTAAAAGTTAAACTGATGTAGAACGAAAACGAATTTGCTAGACAAATGATTTCACCAAGAACCTGAGATGAATTCTCAGAATTTTCCTTCAAGTAATCTGAAGTATTTCAGATTTTCTCACAGAAATCAGAAAAGAGGTCCAGCCGTCAGTGTTGGAGAAAGAAATGGAAGAGGAGCTTCAGCCTATATTCCAGCAAGGCTAGGCCGTGAGAGAGAGAGGCGAGAGGCTTCTTTGATGTTGCTACAGCAAAAAGAATCCAGCTGAAACTGCTGGACAACAGTTAGATCTTCCAAACAGCAATTAAGAGGCTTACGATAGCTGGGTTTGCATGGGCAACGGCTGCATTAATTATTGGCTGAGAAACGTGGACAGTTTTTTTAAGGAAATCAAATAAGGGGAGGCGGTAAGCTGGGAGGAGGTGACGGGATTTAATGGGGCTGAGGTGGAGGTTAATTAATTCCTAATTCCTTCCCATAGGATTAGGGAATAAATTAAGGATTAAAGTCAAGAGGAATTCGGCCAAGAGAGGTGTGGCTTCAATTTTGTTTCCAACGGGCGGGGAAGTGGTTTAGGAAACAAATCCTGTAGGAAGTAAGGGAAGTATTGAATGAAAGCTGAGGAGGGAATTTTATTTCCCAAAATCCGATTTCTGATTTTAGGAAATAAAATTAAAACTTAGGAGTTGGGGAAATAAATATAATTAAAGCCAAGGTGGATGGGGCCGGCTGTAACCATAGGGAAAGAGGGTTTTAATGCTTTAATTGTGATTACTTAATTGGGGTGTGGAGTTTAGGAAAGAAATAATTAAACTTTATTTGAATTTGAAATTCAAATAAAATTCATTTAGTAACTTTCCAAAAATAGAATGATAAATTAGAAAAGAATTCAAATTTCACATTAGTGGAATTTGAAAATTTGAAAACCGCCCAAAATTAAATCACCCAAATTAAGTTTGAATTACATCATGAATGAGATTCAATACTTTCCTAAAATAGCTTTCTAATTTAGGAAACTATTTGAAATTCAAAATTCGAATTTCAAAGGATGAAAATAATTTCCTAAATTATTTGAACTCTTTAGGCAAGCATTAAGAGGTGACATGGACTCCTCATTCATGGAGACAAACAAGAGTGGCCGGCGGTGGAGGAGCTAATGGGGGAAAGTGATCGGCGGCCGAGAGGGTGGGATCGGGTGAAGGTGGCCGGCGGCAATGGGGAAATTTTGTGGAGCTTGGTATGGATGAAGAAGATGAAAATGACTACGAAAAGATAATAACGAAAGAAAGAAAATAAAATGAAAACCGCGAGCCTCGGACTCTTCCGAAAACTGACGGGTGGTTCGTTTGCCCTTCTCCAAGGGACGTCACGTCACGAGCCCGGACCCTTATTTGAATTTGAAATTCAAATAAAATTCATTTAGTAACTTTCCAAAAATAGAATGATAAATTAGAAAAGAATTCAAATTTCACATTAGTGGAATTTGAAAATTTGAAAACCGCCCAAAATTAAATCACCCAAATTAAGTTTGAATTACATCATGAATGAGATTCAATACTTTCCTAAAATAGCTTTCTAATTTAGGAAACTATTTGAAATTCAAAATTCGAATTTCAAAGGATGAAAATAATTTCCTAAATTATTTGAACTCTTTAGGCAAGCATTAAGAGGTGACATGGACTCCTCATTCATGGAGACAAACAAGAGTGGCCGGCGGTGGAGGAGCTAATGGGGGAAAGTGATCGGCGGCCGAGAGGGTGGGATCGGGTGAAGGTGGCCGGCGGCAATGGGGAAATTTTGTGGAGCTTGGTATAGAGGAAGAAGATGAAAATGACTACGAAAAGATAATAACGAAAGAAAGAAAATAAAATGAAAACCGCGAGCCTCAGACTCTTCCGAAAACTGACGGGTGGTTCGTTTGCCCTTCTCCAAGGGACGTCACGTCACGAGCCCGGACCCATCCTACGGCTGGTGACAACTTCGATTCCTCTCATAGGAATCTCACTCTCATTCTCTCCCAAGAAGAACACAAGTGTGGAAAACAATTTTTCATATCAATTAACCATCCCTTACAATAGCTTAAGGCCCTTATTTATAGGCCATAACATGAGAAAATTAGAAGATTACAAAAATGCCCCTTGGGCCATAACACTCAAATAAACTAACCTAGGGATACAATAGGAAAATACATTAATTAAGAACTGAAATGCAGAAAAATAAATCATAATTGAAGGTTTAAATCATGGCCGTCGATTTGCGACGCCTCCTGTGATAAATGCGCCAAATCTTTGTACCGATGTCCGCATCATTCTCCCCTGGTGGGAGAATACTCGACTCCGTCGAGTTAGCATCACAACTGCTCATGTTCTTGAGAGAGATTTTTAAAGCGTCCACCAATTGTGGAGCAAAAGATTTTGTTGCAATGATATAATCGGGTCCGATGCAAGTTTGACCATTGTTGGATGGAGCAATTTCTGATGGCTTTAGGACAACAACATTACCAGCTGCAATAGCTCCTATGACAGGATCAATAGCGAGTACTTCCTCTTCATTAGCCTCCTTGTCAATCAATCCATCTTCTTCTTCTTCATGTTCTTCCTTAATTACCTTAGGTTCCTCTTTGATTTGCACAGTGATTGGGAGATTGACAACTTCATTAGCCTCCATCCATTTGTCCACTCTATCCCTTATCTCTCTGTCTCTTAGTGCCTTCTTTCGATCCTTTGATGATGGGGTTTTTGCATAAAACGGTGGGTTAGTCCTGCCTCGCTCTAGGTGATCGAATCGTTCGATTGTTTGACGGTGGAGGTCGACTAAGTCCGCTTGATCTTCCTTGAGTTGTTGACTAACGGCGCCCAGTTGACCTACCAACCAATTTAAAGTCCGTCCAAGTTGATCCGAGTCCATGCTCTGATACCAAACTGATGTAGAACGAAAACGAATTTGCTAGGGACAAATGATTTCACCAAGAACCTGAGATGAATTCTCAGAAATTCCTTCAAGTAATCTGAAGTATTTCAGATTTTCTCACAGAAATCAGAAAAGAGGTCCAGCCGTCAGTGTTGGAGAAAGAAATGGAAGAGGAGCTTCAGCCTATATTCCAGCAAGGCTAGGCCGTGAGAGAGAGAGGCGAGAGGCTTCTTTGATGTTGCTACAGCAAAAAGAATCCAGCTGAAACTGCTGGACAACAGTTAGATCTTCCAAACAGCAATTAAGAGGCTTACGATAGCTGGGTTTGCATGGGCAACGACTGCATTAATTATTGGCTGAGAAACGTGGACAGTTTTTTTAAGGAAATCAAATAAGGGGAGGCGGTAAGCTGGGAGGAGGTGACGGGATTTAATGGGGCTGAGGTGGAGGTTAATTAATTCCTAATTCCTTCCCATAGGATTAGGGAATAAATTAAGGATTAAAGTCAAGAGGAATTCGGCCAAGAGAGGTGTGGCTTCAATTTTGTTTCCAACGGGCGGGGAAGTGGTTTAGGAAACAAATCCTGTAGGAAGTAAGGGAAGTATTGAATGAAAGCTGAGGAGGGAATTTTATTTCCCAAAATCCGATTTCTGATTTTAGGAAATAAAATTAAAACTTAGGAGTTGGGGAAATAAATATAATTAAAGCCAAGGTGGATGGGGCCGGCTGTAACCATAGGGAAAGAGGGTTTTAATGCTTTAATTGTGATTACTTAATTGGGGTGTGGAGTTTAGGAAAGAAATAATTAAACTTTATTTGAATTTGAAATTCAAATAAAATTCATTTAGTAACTTTCCAAAAATAGAATGATAAATTAGAAAAGAATTCAAATTTCACATTAGTGGAATTTGAAAATTTGAAAACCGCCCAAAATTAAATCACCCAAATTAAGTTTGAATTACATCATGAATGAGATTCAATACTTTCCTAAAATAGCTTTCTAATTTAGGAAACTATTTGAAATTCAAAATTCGAATTTCAAAGGATGAAAATAATTTCCTAAATTATTTGAACTCTTTAGGCAAGCATTAAGAGGTGACATGGACTCCTCATTCATGGAGACAAACAAGAGTGGCCGGCGGTGGAGGAGCTAATGGGGGAAAGTGATCGGCGGCCGAGAGGGTGGGATCGGGTGAAGGTGGCCGGCGGCAATGGGGAAATTTTGTGGAGCTTGGTATGGATGAAGAAGATGAAAATGACTACGAAAAGATAATAACGAAAGAAAGAAAATAAAATGAAAACCGCGAGCCTCGGACTCTTCCGAAAACTGACGGGTGGTTCGTTTGCCTTTCTCCAAGGGACGTCACGTCACGAGCCCGGACCCTTATTTGAATTTGAAATTCAAATAAAATTCATTTAGTAACTTTCCAAAAATAGAATGATAAATTAGAAAAGAATTCAAATTTCACATTAGTGGAATTTGAAAATTTGAAAACCGCCCAAAATTAAATCACCCAAATTAAGTTTGAATTACATCATGAATGAGATTCAATACTTTCCTAAAATAGCTTTCTAATTTAGGAAACTATTTGAAATTCAAAATTCGAATTTCAAAGGATGAAAATAATTTCCTAAATTATTTGAACTCTTTAGGCAAGCATTAAGAGGTGACATGGACTCCTCATTCATGGAGACAAACAAGAGTGGCCGGCGGTGGAGGAGCTAATGGGGGAAAGTGATCGGCGGCCGAGAGGGTGGGATCGGGTGAAGGTGGCCGGCGGCAATGGGGAAATTTTGTGGAGCTTGGTATGGAGGAAGAAGATGAAAATGACTACGAAAAGATAATAACGAAAGAAAGAAAATAAAATGAAAACCGCGAGCCTCGGACTCTTCCGAAAACTGACGGGTGGTTCGTTTGCCCTTCTCCAAGGGACGTCACGTCACGAGCCCGGACCCATCCTACGGCTGGTGACAACTTCGATTCCTCTCATAGGAATCTCACTCTCATTCTCTCCCAAGAAGAACACAAGTGTGGAAAACAATTTTTCATATCAATTAACCATCCCTTACAATAGCTTAAGGCCCTTATTTATAGGCCATAACATGAGAAAATTAGAAGATTACAAAAATGCCCCTTGGGCCATAACACTCAAATAAACTAACCTAGGGGTACAACAGGAAAATACATTAATTAAGAACTGAAATGCAGAAAAATAAATCATAATTGAAGGTTTAAATCATGGCCGTCGATTTGCGACGCCTCATGTGATAGATGTGCCAAATCTTTGTACCGATGTTCGCATCATAAACTCATAATACTTTTGCCTTAAGAGGTCTTGGAGCACATTGGGACAGTAGCCTATCGATTGAGGCTACTACTATCATCAGTGTTGCACCCAGTATTTCATGTATCATAGTTAAGGAAGATGATAGGAGAGCACAAACCATCATTACTACCCCTGGAAATAGTGGGGGCATGCAAAGGGGAGATAGGGGCACAGTAGATGCTAATTAAGTGGAAAGATCTTCTTGATCATAATGCCACATGAGAGTCGTACTAGACGATCAGGAGACCGTTCCCAATCTTCCACCTTGAGGACAAGGTGCATTTTAGGGAGAGAAGTATTGATATGGAGGGAGGGGAGTCGGTTGGTCTAGCATCCAGTCCAACATCAGACAATCAGAGGGGGGTGGGAGCAAGGATTTTGGCCCCCCATGTGGGGCCCAACAATATTAAATTTCATTAGGAGAGAAAGAGGAATAATGGGGGAATTAGGGAAGGAAAGAATTATAATTTGAAATTCAATTAGGGGAGGGAAATTAATTATGGAAAGGACTGTTTGGAGGGAGAATTGGGGGGAGTTTAATTAGGACCCAAGTTGTTTTTGCATTATGTGATTTGATTTTTCTGCTATAGTTTTCTTTCTTTGAGGGATTCATAGCGGCGTCTAGGTTGAGTGGGAGAGACAATGTACCTCTCTAATTATAAGATCATTGTATCGTTCTTTGGTGTTGAAGAATTAATACAAAAACCATCCATCATTTTTCAAGTTTTTATATTTTTACAGTCTTATCTCGCTGATTTTACCTTCAAGGTGTATCATATACCTAACCCTGTGTATACTATCATTCAAATGAGTTCTGCTAATCATTCTAATAATAACAAATGCTGATTCATGTACCAGGTTGATCCATTTCTCTCTTTAGTTGAAGATTGCAAATTGCAGGCTGTGATCTCCACATCTGATGCCCTAGTTGTTTATGGTTCAAAAGAGGACGATATTTATGCATCAAAAGCTCTTTCTGCATCCATATTAGCAGAAGATCATTCGATCGAGCACATGGTTTCTGTAATTATTGACGAATTTGGGAACTTATCTAATGTAATTCACCCACAGCTCTCTTTTCATATCTTGATTTTCTTCTGTTCAATTTCTTCCGTCTCTAATGTGACAGATTAAACTGTTCTGATAGACTTTCATGTTTCTGCAGTCCGAATCTTTTGCCATGAGAGCTCAACTACTGAAGGATTTCTTACCAGATGATTTATGCCCATTAGGTGGTCAGTTTGTGAAGGTGCCAGTGCCAGGTCAGTTAGCACCGCATGGTAACGACCATAAATCTGAAAAAGAGGTAGCATGATTAAGCATTTTCAATAATTTAATAATTTTATTCAAGAATTTGCATTAAATTAGATTTTATTTGTATGCCTCAGGTCACTTCTACAGTTTTTCTAGAAGATGACATTCTTACTGAAGCATCTGATAGTGTCGTAGATAGAAAATCCCATTTGCACATGAATGCCAGCCTTTTGAGCGTTGATCAGCTACTAGAATCTGTATGCTTAAGATTTCATTCAACAGTCTTTTTTATTTGGTTTACATAATGGAAAAATAGTAATATAATTCCATTTAATTCTCTATCTTTGGCTAGCAACCCAAACTTAATTTTGGCCTTCTTTTGGAAAGTCTTCTGCTGACAAAGGTTGAAAAAATACAGGTGCTTGAGACAGCTAGGAAAGTAGGAAGAACTTCGGTATCAATTACACCTGATGTGCCATTTAGAGAAATGGCTAACCACTGTGAGGCTCTTCTGTTGGGTAAACAACAAAAGCTTTCTGTTTTGGTAGTATCCCAGCAAAAACAAGAAGTTTCACAGGATCAATATATTACAAATCTGGCAGTTTCCTCATATCCAAACCAATTACAAACGGTATGTTAGTCAATCGGTCTTCATTTTTTTTTCAACCCAACTTTGATAATGGTTTAAAGTTTCATCACAAACTTTTATATTTAATGAGAGAGTGTTTCTCAAAAACGCATTCTGTTTCTTATTCTCCATCCCCATATTTCAATTTATTTGCCTCAGCTCTGAATTATCTGATGTAAATCTGGAATCCTTTGCCCATCAAAAGAGAGAATGTCAATTAGTTTTGCAATCTGGATATACTTTTCACCTGATTGTTGGGAAATATAATCACACTGCAAAACAAGCAAGAAAAAAAAAAGTGCAGCGTAGAAAAAGATCATTTGGATTCAATATGGAAAAATCCGAAATGGGAAAAAAATCATGAAGTCTCACCACACCAAATAAAATCCACTATGAAATTGTGAGAAAATGTACAAATCTATCTTCTCACACTCACTTCACACTCAAAACAAATAATTAACGCACTCAAAACATTCAAAGGATGCAACCCTTTAAGTGAAATAAGAAGACGAGTGATGAAAAAGTGCTCAGCCCGACTCGTAGAGTTGCGCACTAGGAGTGAAGAAGATAATTTGGTTTTATTATGTTTTGTACCTTTACTCTTAAAGCGATTGCATTACAAAGAAGATTGTCCTTTGATTCTACTATCATAATATAATTTTGTGACAGTGGCACAAGCCCAATCATACTCATCAAGGCTTACTTCAAATTGTTTTGGATTGTTTTTCTTATAAATTTTATGAGTGAATTTGAATTTCTTCCTTCTCTTTCATGGTCAATGTTATCTGAACTTGATTTTTGCATAAAAAAGGACTTATTTTTTATTCTTATATATTGCAATCTTAGTTGATAAAGCTTATCTAAACAAGAAAGATATTTTTCATTCAGCACTTCAATCTTTTTTCATAAATTATTACTCTTTATACATATATTTTGTCCCCCTTCTTACTATGAAACTATTCAATTTCAGAATGGAAATCCTTTTCTGGAGCAAAAGCTCAATACATGTACACTCACCTGCTGCGCTACTGAGTATCAAAACCAAGCCCAGTTCATGAGACTCCCAGCTTCGAGCCCATTCGACAACTTCCTCAAAGCTGCTGGCTGTTAAATATATTTCTAGCTCTCAAAGGCTCCCCAAATTTTGACTCGACTGCTATTCTTTCAGGCTGGTATATCACATAGGTGAGTTTTTCTTTTTTAATTTTGAAATCTTATTTGTTCGTTATCGTTAAATATTCTTTCCCTGATAAGATAGGTGAGGAGAAGGTTGGTGAGATATCATATATTGTTAAATTTGTTGTATATTTTAAATGTATAAAGTTCCTTTTTATAAATGTGTGTTAAGGAAATACATTTTATTGAATTTCTTTTGTCATAGCAATGAAAGCTAACTTTTATGAATGATGGTGGAGGCTTAGGCTTTGTTTGGAACAACTTTCTTACTGTTTCTTAAAGAAGCTTTATAGTACAAAATTTTTAAAGAAAATTGCTTTAAGAAGTAATAAGAAAGCCGTCCCAGGCTTTGTTTGGGACGGTTTTCTTACTGTTTCTTAAAACAGTTTTTCAGTACAAAGGTTAAAATTTTGGTACTCGAAAGTTGCTTTAAGAAGCAGTAAGAAAGATGTCCCAAATGAAGTCTTAATATGTTGCATGAACCCCAATTGTCATATTTATCAAGTTGATCCTACCACGATGATATATAAGTTACATTACCATAATGCTTATTTTGCTTTGTGGAGAAGTCATAAATGATGTAGGCTTTATTGTGGAGAAGTCGTATTTGAATAACAAATAGTAATTATTTAGTTTTTAATATCTATTTTACTTTAATCAAAATTTCTTTTTGACACATCAAAATGAATTATATCAAATACCGTTGTCTTTAAAAAAAAAAGTATTATATTATAATTAGCAATATATATTATAGCTTATGTCAAAATTAAGAGTTTCTTGTAATTTAAGTCCATTCAAACAAGTTAGATGAAATCAATTACAAGTCATAGAACTTGGGTTTTGTTTGGGACAATTTTATTACTGTTTTTTAAAATAATTTTTTATTATAGAAATTTTTTGAATTAAAAAGTACTAAATTTTTTTTTTAGAAAATAGTAAGAAAGTTGTCCTAAATGAAATCTTAGGTTTTATTTAGGGCAGCTTTCTTATTGCTTTTTAATATTGCTTTTTAATTTAAAATTTAAAGATTTTGTATTAAAAAGTTGTTTTAAGAAACAGTAAGAAAGTCGTCCCAAATGAAGCTTTGTGGGTAGCTTGTATGGTTGCTGGAAAAAGAGAAAAAAAAAATCAGATTATGAAAATATTTAGTGAATAAAAAGGTTTTTGAACTTTACATGCTCTTTGCTAATATCTTGAGAAATTATTCCGTTCAGAGTTCGGATGAGAAGAACCGTCCGGACATATGAGTGTAAACCGTCTGTATCAAATTTTTGTACACACTATTTGTACACAATATGAACACTTACGATTCAGACAGTTCTTACTATCCGGACTCCACATAGAATAATTTCTCATATCCTCCTTCACACTCATAATGTTACCATTTTAAATTATTTTTTAATTACTTTATTAATAATATATTTTATACTATAAGCATTATATCCTTAGCTGATATCAATTAGTTGTCAGCAGAGATTGGTTATTAAATATCATTAAGATTAGCAATATAAAAGAAGAGATAATTAATCTCATCTGGCAATCTTATCTCTATGATACTGATAAATACATTTTTTTTTTATCTCTGAAATATCCATAATCATTTTCTTAATATTTATAGATTCAAAATTAAATTATATGAAATCTTACTTAATGTATCTTGGAACAATTCAGGATCAAATTGTATTTACTGGCAATCTTATACCTCTTATTGATAAGCTTTTTTTATAAAAAAATTTTGATTTTTGCAAAGTAATTGACTTTTTAAAAAATCTATTACTTTTAATTATAAGAAGAAAAATTGATCTCATAGTTTTAATTTTTGCTATAATTATTTTTAATTATAAGAAGATAAATTTTATGATAATGAAAAAAAACTTATAATCATGCTCATCTAAATTAATTTCAACACAAATTTATTTAAACTATATATTATCATACTAATCTATTTCAACTACTCTTCAAAAAATATATTTTCATTTCTAAATTAAATAAAAATATAACTAAAAAATATTTTACAATGAGCAATAAATATTAAAAAAAACATCTTATTATAATTGATATGTTATCATAAAATTATCTTAACCGGGCATGAATCTCGAGGCAAAATCAAACCTCAAACTTCAAAAATTAAATTCGGGATCATCTTAAGTCCGATTTCAGCAAACTTACAGTCGAACTGAGCGTCTCAGAAATACAAACCCAACGACATCAAATTCAATTCAATCCGATCCCAAATGAGTCCAAATCAAGGATCCGAAGCACTGTTGGAAGGTTTGAACCACAATTTGGATTACCAAACGGTTTCTAAACGTGACATTCTTATAGTCAAATCGAGCGGCTCGACAAGACGAATCCAACGAGCACAAAATCGCTGAATTCTAATATCATTAAAACCTTCAACTGTCTGACGAACGGTTCACGATCAAGGGATTCAATATCGGCCGTCCATCTAGCCACTCCAAATTTGCCCTTGATCTTCCTCATATTTACAGGCCATGTTACTCCATAATATCTATAAAAAGACCACTCATTTCTCTTGAGAGAGGTCCGAAGCAAGAGGCATGAAGGAAGGAAGAAGAGGAGAAGAGAAGAGTAGGAGGGAAGAAACTCGTCCTTGACCACCACCGGAATTTCGCCCGACTTCTAAAGTGAGGCCGGAATTCCGTCAGACCTTCAAGTGACGCTGAAGTTTCACCCAAACTCTAAGTGATGCCCGATTTCTATCCAACCTTCAAGTGATGTTGAAGTTCCAACCAAACTCCAAGTGACGCCGAAATTCCGCCCGACCTCCAAGTGATGTCGGAATTCCGCCCGACCTCCAAGTGACATCGGAGTTTCACCCGAACTCTAAGTGACGTTGGAGTTCTACCCGAATATCATCTAACGCTGGATTTCTCCTCGGCCGTCAACTAACTTCAGACTTCTTCCCGACGCTGGACTTCCACTCGTCGCCATATTTCTACCCGACGCCAGACTTATGCCTGCTGTCGGGTTTTCGCCGGACATTTAACCGATGCTGGATTTCTGTTCATTGCTGGACTTCTACCTGACACAGTCCTTCCGACCTTCGTCGCCCACCAACTACGGTCCTCCTGACTTAGTCGCCCATCGACTACGGTCCTTCCGACCTCCGTCGCCCGCCGACTACGGTCCATCCTACTTACGTCGCCCAACAACTATGGTCCTTCAAACCAAACGAACACATCAGCAAAGACTCATTCTATTCACATTATGTAATGTACTCTATAAGATGTACATCAAGTTAAGGCTTTCCCCCAATGAAGGGCCTCATTTGTAATCAACTGCAATACTAGTTGATTCATTCAAAATGGGCTAAGCCTTGTGGATTTTCCCCATTTTCAGGGGTTTTTCACGTAAAAATTTTGGTGTCTCTAGTGAATGATAGACCATCTCTCTTATCTGATTGCGTGCCGGATTTTCGTACAATGCTAAGATGTTAAATTTTATATTTCTCTACCGCCGCGAATACTCCAGGACACAACAATAATAATAAAAGCATATTAAAAATATAGAAAACTTTATAATAAGCATATTTTAAGCTATTTGATTTAAATTTAAATAGTATAGTTCTTCTCTAATGTAATTTGTTTACTTTAATTACATAAATCTCCTATAAATTAAAATTTGGAGTTTTAAAATATACAAATAATTGATGACATTTTTAATTAAAAAAAACTAATAAAGTGAAGATGGAGAGAGAAAAATAGTATCATCCATCATGGAGAGAGAGAGAGAGAGAGAGAGAGAGAGAGAGAGAGAGAGAGAGAGAGAAAGAGGATAGCTAGGTCTAGTGGCGCCTAGGGGTGTCAATATTTGACACGACACGAAAACCCGACCCGGAAAATCCGGGTTGAACCCGACCCGATTTCAAAACGGGTCGGGTTCGGGTTCCAGAAATCGACCCGTTTAAAAAACGGGTCGGGTTCGGGTTGACCCGGCGGGTTGCCGGGTCAACCCGCCAACCCGTTTAATTCAAAAAATTTTGTATCCCGCCTCTGCCCGCTGCCCACCCGTGCGCCCCCCCGCGCTTGCGCGTTGCTGTCCCTGCTCGCGTCCGCCCGACCACGCCCGAGCTGTCCCCGCTCGCATCCGCCTGCCGCGCTCGCGTCCCCCGCCGTTCGCCACCGTCGTTCTGGCGCCGGCAACCCAAACTGGGTCGGGTCTGGTCAACCCGGCAACCCGCCGGGTCGGGTCCGGGTTCGGTTTTGGTTTTCCGACCCGTTTGTCTACCCGGGTCGTGTTAGGGTCAACCCGTTTGAACCCGGGTCAGTTCCGGGTTTGACCCGAACCCGACCCGTGACCCGAAATTGACACCCCTAGTGGCGCCCATGATTTGTATATTGTTATCTAATTGTGCTGTTTTTTACTGTGCCGATCAGGTTATTAGAAAATCAATTATTTGTGTGAGAAGACATTTTTATAAAATGAAATGACATAACAAAAAAAAAAAAGAATATCCACTTGCAATTTAAAATATATATTTGATATATCATAAATAATTTATCTTAATCAAACATGAATCTCAAGACAAAATTGAGTTCAAAGTACTGAAATTAAATATGGGACCATACAAACTCCAATTTCAGCAAATTTAAAGTCGAATTGAACGTATCAAAAATATGAACCAAACAACACCAAATTCGACTCAATATGAACCCATATGTGTCCAAATTGGAGATTCAAAGCACCTTTAGAAGGTTCAAACCATAATTTGGATTACCGAATGATGTCCAATCATGACATGCTTATAATCGAGTCGAGTATTTTTACGAGATGAATCCAACGAGCCCTAGATCGCCAAATTTTTATAATATTAAGACATTGAAATACTCAAAAAATAGCTCACGATCAAAGGAAACAATATCGATTGTTCATTCAAACTACGTACTCACTACATACCTTTGATCTCGCTCCTATTTATTGGTCATGCCACTCTTAGAAAACTATAAATAGATCTTTCATTTCTCATGGAAGGGGACCCAAGCAAACAGGACAAGAAAGAGAGAGAAACTAGAGTTCTCTAGCTACAGACTCCTCGATCACCACCGATTTTTCGCTCTGCCATCGACTGACGCCGGACTTTTGCTCGGCTACCGACTGATATTAGACTTTCGCTCGGTCATCGGCTAACATTGGAGTTCCTCTCGGCCACCGACTGACTGCAGACTTCCACCCGGCTTCTAATTATTGTTGGACTTACATCCTGCCACCGATTATCGTCGAACTTCCTCCCGAGAATCGTCGCAAGACTACGCTCCTTCCAACTCCATCACTAGATAAAGATATTTTTTTACTATTATTGCCCATCAACTACGGTCCTTTTGACCTCTATTGACAGACTACGGTCTTTCTATCGTCAGACTATGGTCTTTCCAACCTCCGTCGCCAGACAATGATCTTCCTAAGCAATATCGCCCGCCGAATACAATCCTTCCAACTTCCATTGATGAACAATGGTATTTTTGACAATTGTTCCCCATCAACTACGGTTCTTCCGGCCTTTGTCGCCAGACTACTATCTTTCCAACCTTAGTCGCGAGACAAAGGTCTTTCTGACCACTGTTGCCCGTCGATTACAGTCTTTCCAACCTCCATCATTAAATTATGGTATTTTCAACGTCGCTAGACTACGGTCCTTTCGACCTCCGTAGTCAAACAATGATCTATCTAACCATTGTTGCCCACAAACTATGGTCATTCTGACCTCCGTCGCTAGACAATGATCTTTTTCTGACCACTATCACCCATCGACTACAATCCTTCCGCCCTTCGTCGCTAGACAAAGATCTTTCTAACCACTGTTGCTCATCGATTACAATCATTTTGACCTCCGTCACAAGACAATGGTCTTTCTGACCATTGTTTCCCATCGACTACGAAACTTCCAACCCATGTCACCCGATTAAGGTCCTTCCGACCTCAGTCATCAGACTACAATCCTTTCGACCTTCGTCACCTACTGATTATGGTCCTTCTGACCTCCATCGACTGACAATGGCCTTTCCGACCATCGTGGTCCGACAACTACGGTCCTTCAGATCATTGTTACCTAATTATAATCTTTCTGACCTCTGTCGCCTGCCAACTATAGTCCCGCCGACCAAATGAACATATCAATACTTAATTCTTCCAATTCTCATCATGTAATGCATTATATGATGTATATTTTCTACATTAAGTCAAGGTCTTCCCCTAAGGAAGGGCCTCTGTTGTAATCGGCTGTAAACACTAGTGGATTCATTCAAATTGGGTCAGGACCCGTGATTTTTTTTTCCTTTTCAAGGGTTTCCACATAAAAACTCAGATATCTCTTATGAACGTTACACCCTCTCTTTTATATGATTGTGTGATGGATCTTCGTCCAAAGCTTAAACGTTAAACTTTATATTTCTCTATCGACGTGAATATTCCAAGACGCAACAAGATTATTATTATTTGCACAAACATTTTGTGATCTTTAATTAAAAAATAATCATGAATAAAACAATTTGCTTAAAAAGGTAACCTCCAATTCATAAAAGTTGATTGTCCAACAAACAACTAGCTATAGTTTTGAAGCGCAGTTCATAAGCTCCACGCTAACAAAAGGCCCAAGTAAGCCGTGTTTTCAAACAACAAGAAGATTTTTATTTGGGAGATTTACATACATACCATTGTATTTAATGCTATTGAAATATCTAACACCCAAAATTAATATTACATTCCTACCACTCATAAATTTTTAATCTCAAATACAACACTCATATATTTCATTTTTATCACTCATACCACTCTATAAATTTCAATAATATATTTCATACACTCATATTTGTTCTATATATGGTAGGCAAGCAATATTAAAATTTTAGCTGTCAGATATATAAATAATATGAAATAAAATGGTATTTATGTAAATCCACTTTTTTGAGATGCCAAATTAAATAAAAAAATTAATATTGATAACTATTTTTAAAATTTGTCCCAGCAGAAACCCGTTCATTTGAAAGTGGAGAAAAGCTGGCTTCCTGTTTGAGCTCATCAAACCTTCTTAAATCAAAATTCGAATCCCTCAGTAATCGTTTCTGCTTCGCAGCAAATCGGGTTTCGAAGAAGCCTTCAAAGGAAGGATCTCTCGATGTCTTGAGGAAGAAGCCATAGCCCGCCGTGAAGTAGATGGAAGTCATAAAGAAGCAAACCGGCTCCATTACATCCCATGAGAGTTCCCAGAATGTGAGCCTGAAGAATCCAAGCGTTTGAGCCAGTAGAAACCCTAGCCCACACCAGAGCTCCCGCCGCACGCCAGCGGCCGCCTTACTGTCTATCTCCGCCTTCTTCGCCTCCATCTCCTTCAATTCCTTCATGATCCTCTGCTCATGGTTGGTGAGCTGTGGTGGGAGTACCCTCCCGATCTCTTTCAATATCTGAAAGAAAGAAACGAAACAAGATCGGAACCAGATATTTGGCGGGAAAATTGAATTCCTTATTGGGGCATGTTAAATATTATTACCTCGCCGGGACGAAGGAAGACGAGATTTCCCAAGGCAATAACATCAGCAGATTCTTCGAGAGATTGCGCGATCGCTGATGCAGTTTCGTCCGTGTTTGATTGTTTGCGGCAGATGCGAAGGAATTCGGAGTAAAAGATGGAGCTCCGCGGAATCGCGCTCAGCCGCGATCTCACCGCCTCCATCTGCGAAATCTTAAGTACCTTCTTCACCTCTGTCTCCGTTATCTCGCAAGCAATCCACGGGAGTGACTGCGAGATCAGGTAGAGACGGATTCGTCCGGCGTTGAGTCCCCATATCTTATCGATGAGTTTATCTCCAACCGGCAGATCAGTGAAACGATCCGGCGAAAGCGCCGGCCGGACATTTGTTCGGCGTTGGAGAATCCGGTGGAGATGGCCAGGAGATTGATCCAGCGCGGTGGTGGAGCAGAGGATACGGGACAGGGAAGAGTTGGCCTTTGCCAAATCTAGGAAGTGACGAGCTCGGCTTCTGCTGAGCGCCATTGGACTGGTATGCAAGCTGATGGAGTACGAAGGAAGCTTACCGTTTTATACATAGCTAACAAGGCGCGAATTACCCGTTTTGACCTTGTTAGCCATTTCATGGAATTTTTATTAGGTCCGGCTGACGTAGCTCTACGTTCGGACGTCTGTAAAATGTTACAACATGCTCTTACTCTTTACGACGCGGCCCGACGACCCGACCTGGACCGGACATAGGATTGCTATGTATTCGCTGATTTATGCAGACTGGGTATTGCTCAATATTTCTCAGCAATAACGAGAAATATCATTATGTCAAGACCAATACCCAGTAATATCGAGCAATACCGAGCAATGCCCCAGTTTTGCTATGTATTGCTCGGTATTGCTTGATATTGCTAGGTATTGATCTTGACATATCGATATTTCTCATTATTGTCAAGCAATACCCAAACATAGTAATACTGGATTCCGGCCTGGGTCGAGTCGTCGGGTCGCGCGGTAAATAGTAAGAGCACGTGGCGACATGTTATTGGTCTCCGGATGTAGAGCTACGTCCGGTGTCCGGACCTAATAATTATTCTACTTCATGGGAGATGAATTAGGACGCACCAAGTAATTTTTTTTGCTGTGTACATGGGAGATCTAATAAAATGCTTTCTTATTGCTTCTTAAAGCAGCTTTCTAATAAAAAAATTTAATTTTTATACTAAAAAATAGTTTTAAGAAGCAGTAAGAAAACCGACTCAAATGAAGCCTAAATGAATAATAGTGATCTAGGCAATCCCTGTTGGGCTAACATGCATATGAGAAGCATTTTCTTCAGAAATTTCAATCACAAAAAGACACAATCTGCCTCATTTATTAACAAAAAAATATAAAAAATATTTTAATATGTTTTAAACTATGTTAAAATTTTCTTTCTCAAATTTCATAAATAAATCCCTATTTTCTTGTAAATATTTATAAAGTTGGACATAAATAATTAACTTTGTGATAACTTCTTTAAAACATTTGTCTTGTTAGAACATTTTGCGGCGAAATGACAGCTTAGTGGATTTATTTATGACGCTGTTTTTAGTATTTTTATTACATATTTAGGCTTTGTTTAGGATTTTTTTTACTATTTTTTTAAATAATTTTTTTAATATAAAAATTTATACTTAAAAAAAAAACATACTAAAAAATTAATTTAAAAAGCATTAAAAAAATTATCCCAAATGAACCCTTAATTTCTTTTAAAACTTTTCTTTTACTAAAAAAATTTGATTATAAAAAACTATAACGACTCGATAAAACTATGTCGATTATTATTATTATTGTAATTATTAGTTGGAATTTGGGTGTTGGAGCATAATGTCGCTCGCCACCATAGTCCTCCACCAACCATCACCGCACTACCAGAAAATTGTGCTATGGCAGCACAAATTTGACCTTTTCCAATGGTTTTAACAGCTACAAAGTTTTTTGCAACGATTTTAAAACCGCTGCAAGTCCGCTGTGATTACAATGTGTTGCAACGATATTCTGCGACTATTTTACAACTGCTAGGGTAGATAATGCGAAGTGCAAGTTATTGCAACGGTTTTAAACACCACAATTATACATAATTGCAGCGGTGATAACCGCCACTAATTGCTTAAAAAAATAATATTTACAAAATTGTGGCGGTTTAAACTACCACAATTCTGTAATATTGTCGCGGTTAAAATCGCCACAATAGTCCAAATTTTTTTTAAAAAAAAAAAAAAGAGAATTCATTGCATGCAGTTCGATAAAAACATGCAAATCTAAAGTTAATAGATCTTACATCTAATCTCTTGATAAAAACATGCAAATCTAAAGTTAAAGGTGAACATCTAATTCCTATCTTAATAAATTAAATATGACTTATAATATTAAGAGAAGTTAGAGCTTTCTTAAGCAATTGTATAATCGAACTCTGAAAACGGCTTATATGCAAGCATTTCAAGTGAAAATGAAACCCTAGGTTAAGGGACAAACAGGCCAAATTGATCAGAAAGAGCTGGACGCGAGCGGAGCGGACGAATTTTGGGATTTGATGCAGTTGACTTTGGATTCGATCGAAGGTGACGATATGCACGAATGGGAGTGCGAGCGATTCAGAGAGGGAGAAAGAGATCGAAAGCTAGAGAAAACGAAGGGGGCCGGGATGGAGAAAAGGGAGTCCAAACCAAATATAAGTTTAGGTTTTCGTTTTGGGCTATACCAACTGTTAAAAACGGTGATATTTGCACCAGTAAAAATCGGTGCAAATTGCAGCGAACAAAACCGGTGCAAAACTAATTATGATTAAATTTGAGTTAGTGTAAGATTATTTTTTTTTTCTTAAATAAGCATATCCTAAATTGAATAATCTTATTTTAGCATTATAAATAATTTATCTACCAAACACAACATTTTCCCAAAATATGGATTTTTGGCATCCTAAAAAGGCTGAGGGCATCTCCAACCGAAAACTTCATTTTTCACGGCAAAGTAACGCAAAACTCCAAAATGGCGCGGTGATGCTCCAATCGAACGCCATTTTAGGTGTTTTTGAGAAGGTAACGATCGCCCTCCCTTTCGCGCGTTTTTCCGGTTGAGAGCAAAAAATGGCGTGAGTGAACAGTGCGACGCCAATATTGGCGTCGCACTGTTCATCCGCGATCAAATGGCGTAAAAAATGGCGATCGGTTGGAGCAAAACAAGAACGGCAAACAAGTGTTTGCCGTTCGGTTGGAGATGCCCTAAGGCATCGTTTGGGACAGCTTTTTTTCTACTTTTTAAAGAAGTTTTTTAGTAAAAAAATTTCTAAATTTTTGTATTAAAAGAAAGCTGCTTTAAATGTAATAAGAATTTTTTTTTTAAGAAGCAATAAGAAATCTTTGTGTCGAACAGCATAACATGTAGTATTCAAATAGCTGCAAGTCGACTCAGGGTAGGGCGACTTGATCCAGTCGCCCAGCGACGGCGACTTGATCGAGTCGCCCATGTGTGGGGCCACTAGCTCTTTCTCTTAACTAAATATATATATATATATATATATATATATATATATATATATATATATCTTATTATTAAATAGTATAAGCATAAATGCCCTTTTAAAATTTCAGCCATGAGATAAGTGCATAAAAAATATAATAACAACTTATTTGCAAATTATAAAAAATAAATTTATAAAAGTTCACGGCGAGCTCGTCGGGGAACAGATTCACTGAACCTGGACGCAAATTCAATTAAATTTTCGCACGACCGAACAAAACGTCAGACCTGTCGGTGTGGATCATTGGCGACACGTACAATTCCCTTAGCTCTAATGAAAACAACGAATTTGCAAAGCTGGACTGTGTTTTGTCAATGTAAATAATGAAAAATTCATCAATTGAACTTATCAAAGTAAATACAAAATTACAAAAATACCGTCAGAAGATCATCTTGTCATAAACGACAATGAAATCACACAAATTTGACTTATTTAAGAAGCAGCAATAAAATGAAAATCAGCCGAAACGAAGCCTATATCTCTTCATCATGTTTTGTCTTATAAATTATGGGCAAATTATTGTGTCCGATCACCTGACATGCGGACATCAAATTTGGACACGTCACCTCACCCGGTTGCACTGGGCCCCAGTATTTTTGAATTACGTGACACATTTTTATTGGTGTCCGGACGAATCCGGACACCGGACACAATAATTTGCCTAGATTATGCATCATTTTTAAAATAAATCTAATAATTTTAAGCCCTTCCTAATAAATTTTTTTACACTATCATGAAGTTATTTATTTTTTACTCTATAAATTTTCGATTTAATAAGCAACTTAGTATTAATGGAAATATAAAATTTCAATTATTATTGCAGTATTTCTTTTTTTAGGAACAGTTAGGAGCATACTCCAATTTCATTAACTATGAAATAAATACATAAAAGAGAGGATTGTTACAACCCAATTTAAGAAGAAAAAATCTTACAAATAGATCCAATCAGTGAAAAATTATAAGGAAGTGGTTGAGGTGTAACAACCCAAACTCTTAGTTATCGAAATATTATCCACTTTGATCTAAAGGCCTCACGGTTTTGTCTTGTTGGTATAACTTTCAAGAACGTTATCCATCCTAGGATTTCTCGAGAATGAGCACGCTTAAATGCAGAATTTCTTAATGAAATTACAACCATTACATAAAAAGTACCTCGATCGATATTTAAGAGTTTCTTTTTACTTAGAGGGTTTCACATAAGCCATGCATGTTACAAGTTAAGAAAATAGAGCAAGGTAATAAAAAAAATGGACTCAAAATGGGTCAAAAAATATCAAAACCAGCAAAAAAGATGGAAACCAATAGAGCTCTCATAGTTGCCAAAAACAACCTTCCAAAACATGCAAGTGATTGCCAATAAAATAAAGCCTTCCAAGAGGAGTTAGTTATTATTTTTGTAGTTGATAGTATTTTATTATTTTGATTTTATCACTAAATTTTTAATATATTTCATATTTTTAAACGTATCATTCTTCTTGTTGATAAGATTGGAGAGGGGGTTGAAGGTAAACTCGAATTATGGAGGTCAACTTTAGAGACTAAAGATTTTCGCTTGAGTTGCTCTAAAGCTGAATATATGGAGTATAATTTTAGTAGCACTAGACCTATTGATGTGATTGTGACTTTGGGCAATCAAGTCATTAATAAGAGTACACGTTTTAGATATCTTGGATCTATTGTTCAGAGTGACCGTGAAATTGATGAGGATATTATCAGTAGAATTCAAGTTGGATGGTTGAAGTGGAGGAATGCATCGGGCTTATTGTGCGATAGAAAAGTCCCCCTCAAACTTAAGAGAAAATTCTATAAGAAGGTGGTGAGACCTACAATGATTTATGGTGCCGAATGTTGGCCATTAAAAGAGAAGCATAATACTAAGTTAAGTGTTGCAAAGATGGGGATGCTTAGGTGGATGAGTGGCTTGACCCTTAGAGATAGGATACGAAATGAGCATACACGTGAAAAGGTTGGAGTAGCTCCAGTGGAAGATAATATTAGAGAGAGTCGCCTTAGATGATTTGGTCACATTAAACGGAGGCCTTCCAATGATCGGTTAGAAAAGTTGAGGTATTAGATTTGACTTATGTTAAGAAATGTAGAGGTAGACCTAAAAAGACTTGTTTAGAAAATATTAGAAATGATCTTTCTTTATTAGATTTAAATGATAATTTGACTTTTAACCGGACACAATGGCGAAAAAGGATTCATGTAGCCAACCCCACGTAGTGGGACAAAGGCTTGATGTTGTTGTTGTTGTTGTTGTATATTTTTAAACGTATCAGGCCCTTGCTAAAATTGTTACTTACCAGGCACCCAACCCAACACCTTTTTATGTTACTTTAAAACTTTTTTTTCCTTGGAAAGTGATAGACATAGCTTAAAATTAGAAACTAAAAATACTCCAAAATGAGCAACAAAGCTCTAAGTAAAACTATAAAGGAGAAATTGAGACTAGGGGTGTAAGTGAGCCGAGCTAACTAAAACTTGACTCAATAACAAGATAGTGAGTCAAGCTTATTGATACACAAGCTCGAGTTCGAGCTTAAATTTACTGGTCTTGGCACTTCCAAAAAAATTAAATGGACTCTTATTCTTCACTGAGGGGAGGGGAGGAGGAGAAGAAGAAGGAAGAGAAATAAGATATCTCTCTTGCCACCATGCTCCTTCTTGACTATCACCTAGCCACCGACCGTCGTCGGACTTTCATCAGACTTCTGCCAGACAACCAACTATCTTCAAACTTATGCTTGGCCATCGATTGTTGCTGGATTTTCTCCTAGCCATCGTTGTCGAAAGTCTACGGTCTCTCCGACCACCGTTTCCAGACTATGCTCTCTCCAACCATAATCTACAAACTATGCTCTCTCTGACTGTCATTGCCTGACTATGATTCTTTCGACCACCGTCATCCAACTACGATCTTTCTGACCTCTGTCGCCCGTCAACCCGACCACCAAGGGTCAAAATGTCATTCAAGGGCAAATTTAGACTTTTCCCAAAACTCAACATGATATTGTCAAATCAATCTTTGAAAACTCCTTCAATGCATCCTAAACATCATTAGGTGTGCATTAGACTTAAACCTAGGCTTTGATTTGACCTGGTTGATTAAGTCAATTATGATTGACCAAAATGCCCCTTAAGGATTCAAAAAACCATTTTGGACCAAATAATCCTCCCAGTGTATGGGTCCACCTCCACTGGTCTCTAATAATCAATTTAAACTTGATGAGCCCAAGCCTCAACCCCTGGGTTGACTTGGTTGACCAAATCAACCATAAACCCTATTTACATTCAACCAAGCTCCAGACTGGTCCAGAACTCAGTCAAAACCTCTTGACTACGTCACCCAATGATTTGGGCTTGATTGGCCGCTTTGATCCAGTTAGCAATTGACTTGGTCAACTGAACTCATGACTGGTCAAAGCTGGTCTTTACAGCTCAATATAATGCACTCTATCCAATCAACTTAATTGAACCTCCTTCAAACGTCCAATTCCACTCCATTCCGGGCCTTAAACATATCTCATCCATGGATGAGTCAAACTTTGATCAATTTGACTTGGTCAAGCCATAAAGATTGGTCAAATCCATGCATACTCTTGTTCCTCTGTTCAAATGGGCATGTTATTGCCTCAACCCTTCACACTTCATCCCATTTGACTTCCAAGTAACTTTAATGGCATAACCTAGCTTGTTTGACTAGGTTTGACTAGTCAAACTAGTCAAAACCACTAAATCTCCTTAAGTAGTCAACCATCCTATTGAACTTACATCCCATTGCATCAAGACCCTTTATGATGATTCAAATAGCAAGCATGTGCTCTCTAGCTGCCAAGTCAAACCCCTTGATCAATTGACTTGTCAAACCAGTCAACTTAAGCTCAAAATATTCTCAAAAGTTAAACCCCATTTGAAACCCACTCCCTTAATATATATTTTACTTTTGTTGTCAAATAAAAAGAAATTTCTCTTCCAATCTGCATTCCTATTTAGAACAAGCATTAATTACTTATATTAATTAATTCAACCCCAATGTCTTTTCTCTGCATGGGGAAAAAAGCAACAAGCTTATCTTCTTCTCAGCCATATCCCATCGGCGTTCCATCAATTCTTTCAGGTGAGCTTATTTTTAATGTATGAGTCGAGCTGGAGCATATCTTTCAAGCTCGACTTGAGCTCAAGCTCAAGTTCAAGTGATGTGAATCCAGGAATCAAATCTTATGAAATTAATAGAAGTTATGTAAAATAATGAACGTACATTCTCTAGCTTTGCGAAATTGACAAATCAAAGGAGATCTTGGAAGTTAACCACGCTTAGGCAAGATAATTCGACTAAGTTTACAAGATCAATAAAATAACGACTCCAATAAAGCAAAGCGAATGACTAGATCAACGAGAATCCCAAGGTTAACAAAGCGATGGCTCACCTTGAGGCCGCTCTCATTTACCGATCTCTAAGCTTGTTGGGAGAAGAAGAGCCACGCTAGTGAAGAGACCACTCCGAGGAAGACAATGCCGTAGATCCGTAGAGGAGGAGAGGAGGGCGCCGGATTTGGAAGATGTGTGGAAGATCGCCCGTCGATAGACCGATTGTACTCCGGCCGTTGTCTATCAATAACTTTGGTGAGAGAGGGAAGAATCCGTTCCAAGTAATCCCCCACCGTGTCTTCGTCGGATTCGAATCCGGCGTCAAAGAAAGGAGAGCGTAGTACGTCGAGGTTTCCTTGAGCATCAAACACTAGTCCCCATTCGAGTTCGGGATCCGCCATCAACATGGAGAAGGCGCTAAGTAGTTGCCGCAAGAAGACCTCTAAAAGGATGGGGAAAGTGGGCGGCGGCTTGGAGAATCCAAGGGGAGGCCGGCGGTATGGATGGGAGAGGGAGGAGAATTTCAAAAAAAAAACTGAAGTTTAATTTCAGTTTTAGTGAAATTGGAGGGAAACAATTTTGAATTTAATTAGGATTCCAATTGAGGAGGGAGGTTTAATGCCGAAATTAATGGGGGCATTCAAGAGGGGGGGCCGGCGGCTTTATGAGAGGGAGAGGGAATTGGGAGAGGAATTAAACTGAAATTATTTCAGTTTTAATTCCAATGGGAGGGAAAATAAATGCTCTCTAATTTGAATTTCAAATTAGAATTAAGGAAGTTAAGTGAGCAATTAATGGGGGCTTGATTGGGGGAAGGAGGGGGGGGGGGGGGGGGGGGGGCCGGCGGCATGCTCAAGAGGGAGAGCAATTTGTGGAGAAAATAATGGGAGTTAATGCTTGATTGGATGACGTGGCGAGAGTTTCAAAATCCAAACTAATTAGATTTGAATTTCTTTTTTTTCTTTCATCATGAAAACTTTCCATATTTGGATTTCCAAATTAGGAAATATTTCAAATTTTGAAATTTCAAACTCTAATTTGAGGTTGGGAGAGAATTCTGGGATGAGGCGTATGAGGGGTTTGGCCGGCAAGGTGGTGGGCGGCGGGATGGGGCTAGGCCGGCGGTGGGGAAAATCCCTTGGGCCGGAGGCAAGAGCAAAGGGAGAGAGGCTTTTGGGGAATTCTCTAGTGGGGAAAATATCATGTAGAAAACAAATAAATAAAACAAGATAACTAGAGAACTCACTAAGAGATCTCAAGGGGAAGAACTCACCAAGAGATCTTTCTTGCACTCACCAAGAGAACAATATGGAGGAAATTTTCATTCATTAATCAATAATCCCAATACAATGACAAGAGCCTCTTATATAGGCTTTACAATAAAATAAAATGCATAAAGACAAAGATGCCCTCGGGCTACAATAAGCACTACATCCCTCATGGGGGGTACAAATGGAAAACAAGAAATAAAATCATGAAAAGAAAACTAAAGCATCAAAATACAGACTCTGAATCGTCGCCGTCGATCGCCGTCCCCGGCGATGGTATATATGTCGAAATCGGATGTCCCCATCATCAAGCTCCCAATTTAGCCTGCGAGCCAAGCTCGAGTTAGACTTGACTCAAACTCAACTCAACTCTTTTATACTTCTAATTGAGACCAGCTAAAAGTTGAGAAAGAAGAGCAAGATAATAAAAAATGAACTCAGAATGGATCAAAAAACAGGAAGCCAATAGACTGGTTGACTGGCTGCTAAAATTGGCCATTCAAATGTGGTTGAGAGTTATTATTATTGTAGTTAATAGTATTTATTACTTTGATTTTAATGCCCTGCTTTTACCTGCCATCATCCATGATCCCCTTACTAAAATTGTTACTTAAGCAGCACCCAATTACTAAAAAAACCTTCTTTTTGTTCCTCGTGATAGTGATAAACATAGAAAGCAATAATACTCTCGCAAGTTTTTTTTTTGTTTTTTCTCCATCTATCTTCCTTTAAATTCACGAGCTTCCAGGAAAATCCTGCTTAAGCTCTTCTCTTTCTCCATCAAAGCTCAATGGCTTCGTTAGTTTGCTCTCTGATTTTCTGGAGGATGAAGGGTCATGCTGCTAGGTGTGAAGGACGAGCTTCAAAAGCTGATGAGTATCCAATCCCATGCTTACTGAAAGGAGCTATTATTCTATGCGGATACCGGATGAGAGAACCGTTCCATTACGCGCTCGGTATACTACTCGGTACCAAGCACGTTACATTTTTGAGGCAACATGACGCATTTTTATTGGTCTTCGGACGAATCCGGACGCCGCAAGTGATGATTTTTCTACTGAAAGATGCTGAAAAGATGAAGTTTGATGGCTCGTCTATCAAACTCTGGCTTTATGAGCTTAAGGATGTGTTGTACTATACCGATGATATCATTCACCTTTGCAAAATTAAGGACTGTGAGCTGCTCACCGATCAAAATCCCAAATATAAAGCATTTCCTGCATGCTGCAATTTCACATCCATCTTCTCCAGCTTCACTAGCGTTCCTCTGCGTCATGAGATTGGAAAGGTAATTGGAGTAATAAAGTTTACCAAGTTCCTGCCGTTTTTATTTTTGGCCACCATAAAACTATTCAGGTAATTGAGCTTTTTCAGTTTCTCTATTCCTTGTGGAATGAAATTAATTGGTGTCCCAAAAGATCAAGATGCCTTAGTTGGTTCCGCTAGGAAGTTGTCTCAAATAAACATCCATGAATGTAGTTATTTGAGACAACTTTCTAGAGGAATTATTAAGTTATGCAATCTAAGGCATCTTGATCTTGTTGGAACACCGGTTAGTTCATACCACAAGGAATAGAGAACTAAAAAAGCTTAATTATTTGAAGAGTTTTGTGATAACCAAAAATAATAACTGCAGCAATTTGGTAGACTTGATTTCTCTGAAACAGATAAGAAAACTAAGCATTGGTAACTTACATAGAGCTAAAATGGATCAAATGGCGTTGTTAGCAGTGAGTGTGTGTTTCTTTTATATAATTGTTTGTGGAGTAGTAGTTATTATTCGTGGGCTTTGCTTTCTTCACAACTGGTTTGCTTCCACTTTCTGTTGCTGGTTTACTGTGAGTAATATGTAAGAAGACATTATTTGTAATTACAGAAAGCAAATTTTGTTTAGAAAAGCAGTCAAAACTTATGATTCATTTGGGTCGTTTGGGACAGCTTTTTTACTGTTTTTTAAAGAAGTTTTTTAATACAAAAATTAAAAAATTTTATACTAAAAAGTTGTTTTAAGAGCAATTTTAAAAAGCCGTCCCAAACGAAGCCTTAGAGCCCACGCAAATGTTTCAGCTATCTGTTTTTCTCTGTTTTGAGATACTTCAGCTCTCAGTAACAGGTCTTGAAATTCTGCCAGATGAATCTGTTCTTCATTAACACACAATCTTATATTATATTACAAAAGAGATTGATTTCATTATTAATAAAAAAGTTAAAAAAAAAAACATTATATTTAAATAAAATTTAACTGAACAATACACGAGCTATCATCAAGTCTAGTATCACGCAGTCAACAAAATCATTTATTTAAAAACAAACGAGCTATTTGTGAGCTTAAATAAATGCGTTGAACTATACTGAAGCCCAGTTCATCAACCATTTGAGGTTTTAAAAAGCATTCAAATTGGTTTAGGTTATGTTGGAGACGACTTTTTTTACTGTTTCTTAAAGTAGCTTCTCAGTACAAAGTTAGAAGCAAGAATGAATTCGTCCCAAACAAAGCCTTAAGCACTAATTAACCTAAATGAACTCTTTTTTTTTTTAATAAAACTCACATATAGGAGCCTACGCATTAATATAAATTATAGATTGCAAGTCCTTACTGAATCGATAGCTCTCTAAAAACACATTATGTGAAATAAAACCTACAAGCATTTGATTCAAACTATTACAAAGCATAAGAAAAAAAAAGTAAATAAGGATGTGCACAACTTCCACCATGAACAACAACATGAGCATCAAAGAAGCCTAATTAGCTATCAGAGACACTCAGAGGAAGAGCAGCATCATAGCTAGAGAGACAGATAAATCTGCACGAGCAACTGAAAAAAAGCTCACAATCAGGAGAATGCTACCAGAAACAATCTCTCAAACCATTCAGATAGAGACATAGGAAAGGATCCAAACAACATGCCGAAGAAACAACCAGCAGCATTCAACTAATACCACAACAAACACCCCATTAGATCAAAGAAACCACCGAAGACAAAACTCCCATTAGCAACAGAATTTGGAAGCAGTTTTAGATCTTTTAGATCTTCCTTCATAAACATTTAAATCTTGCACCACCCTTTTATTTATCAATTAACCTGAAAGAATTCGAATGAGTAGTAATCAAATAGAGTTTGAGCTGTTCATCAAGTGCAGTGGTTTATGTCTAGCGCTGGTGGAGCTCCCTTTACCTCCTCAAAGATGGCTTGTTTCATGTTGTTCGAGATCAAGCTCGGGACAGTTCAGGCATTTTCTCGAACGTCTTCTGAGCACTTCTAACTTCTCCATCAGCAAGGGAGGTTCTTCGCTTCTTCTTTAAAAATTTTAAAATTCAAAATTACTGAAGTGTGACAGACATAATAAATTATTGTGTAACAATTTATAAAAAAAATAAATTATAATAATTACAACAACTTAGGTTTTGTTTGGGAGAGCTTTTTCAATACTTTTTAAAATAATTTTTTAGTATAAAAATTTTTTGAACTCGAAGTTTATGTACTAAAAAGCTATTTTAAAAATAATGATAAAAATGTCACAAAAGAGCAATTATTACGCCCTCTGACCGAACGTAGAGCTACGTTCGGTACGTTCGGCCGCCAATAACATTTCGTCGCGTGCTCTTACTCTTTACCGAGCGGCCCGAAGACTTAACCCGGACCGGAACCCGGGAATGCTATGTTTGCATATTGCAAGGTATTAATCGGTATTGCTTGGCAATAATGAAAAATACCGCTCTATGAAGACCAATACCGAGTTGTACTGAGATTTCTAAAAAACTCGGTACAACTCGGTATTGCTCGGTATTGGTTATTGCCGAGAAAAATCGACCAATACCTAGCAATACCTAGCAAAATCGAGAAATACCGAGCCATCCTGAGTTCGTTCCGGGTTGGGTTGTCGAGGCGCGTGGTAAATAGTGAGAACGCATGGCGCGATTCTACTGACGGCCGAAGACCGGACCAAATAAAAGTTCCACAAAAGAAACCTTATTCTAAGTTGAGCATTGACCATTATTATAATCAATATAACAGTTTTCTCAAGTAATTGTATGTTTAATATTTTTAAATAAATATTATATTTTTTTTATATATAAAGGAGGCTAAGTTTAATATTATCTCTCATATATTAAGCTAATTACAATAACATTAATAATCAATATTTAAATAATCAAAATAGTAACTAAATTGAATTCTCTCTACATTATCTTAATATGGATAAATTACAAAAGAAGAAACAAATTTAATTCGCCATAGCTTATTTTAAATGCTATTACATTTTTAAGTAAAATAGCATCACACACTGTACTTTGAAATTATGATCAGTTGAATTTTCATTAAGATTAGTGTTACATATCATATGATCACACTAATCTCAATGCAAATTCAATGATGATCGATGTAGTCCATCTTTATTGAAATAAATTTAAATATAACACTAATCTTAAAGTAAAGCTAGTAATTTTCCTTGATATATTTTTATTAGCAAATAAGATTAAATTTTTATTTGTGACAGCTTTTTTATTAATTTTAAAATCAGCTTTTTAGTATAAAAAATTATTTGAATTAAAAATGTTTGCACTAAAAAATTTCTTTAAAAATTAATAAGAAAGTTTTAAAATATAATAGTAAATATATATTTTTTTATTTATTTTATTTTTCCTTGGATGATTCCTCTTGACCTAGCATTGCATATAAAGACAATATTTTAAAATATAATATTAAATTGTCTTGATTTATTTATTTATATGATGAATCTATCAAAGCATATGGTCATCAAATTTTATTTTATTTTATTTATTTATTGATGAAATAGACATTTGTAAGCATAACAGAGCCTTAACTACAATAGTACAATGTAAATGTTTCATTAATGTGTCTGACTATCATTTTGAATAATTAAAGTATGATTTATTTCTTATTAAAAAATTAAATGATGGATTAAATAATACATAAAAAGGTTTTCTCTGGCACAAAGCTTTTATCTATATTATTTATTATATCAAAAGCAGACAATGTTATAATGGAAAGAACTCCATAGTCATATATATATATATACTAAAAAGTTGTTTTAAAAATCAATAAGAAAACTATCATAAATAAAGTCTTATGCTTCATTTGGAATAGCTTTTTATTGCTTTTTAAAACAATTTTTTAGTGTAAATTTTTAATTTTTTTATTAGAAATCAGTAAGAAAACTGTTCTAAGGCGAAATCTTAGGCTTTGTTTGGGATGACTTTCTTACTGCTTTTTAAAGTAACTTTTTAATAATTTTTGTAATAAAAAGTTGTTTTAAGAAGCAGTAAGAAAGTCATCCCAAACGGAATCTTAGACTGACCATGAAAAGTCATCAATGCTTTAGACCCTCTCAGAGCAAAATTTCGAAACAGGATATTCACATAGAAAAAATAAAGATATCAAGCAAAATGTAATGTGGTATAGAGAGCAAAGCAGAGCAGGATCCATAAAAATAGTGCAGAAACTGTCAGCACTGTGATTTCTGATATTTAATCTCCTTAAATCTCTTCCACGTAGAGATTTTGTAGAGATGCCATTGATGAATTCCTCAAACCTTCTGCAATTTCTTTCTCTCCAAAAGCTGTAGAGATCTATGACATATCAGATATGAGTGAATATATGCAGCAAGTTAGACCAGTAAAAATTCTGACAAAGATCATGAATTTTTAAAAAAAATTAATTAATTTTGAAGAAAACATAATATATAATTAAGCAATAAATAAATTTGAGATCTTTTTTCTCATGGCCGGCAGGAACAGTCTTTCTTCTATTTACTCCATTGTTTTTCCTCTCAACAATGCTGTCACAGTTGAAATAAAAATAAGCAAGAAAGATCTCAATGAGCACATATATATATAAAGCTATTAAAGCTCCATAAACACAAAGAAAGATCCTAAGCTTTGATTCCTTTTCCTCAGATCTCCATTGCCAGAGAACCAATGCAGCTTCTTCTTCTTCTTCTTAGGCCAAAGCTCTTCTTTGTTTCAGTTGTGTTCTTCTTCCTTCTTCTTGGAAGCAGTAGCTGCCATGCTCGTCAATGGCCAATGCTAAAGGCAATCAATCAAGCAGAAATTTTTCCTCGTCTTTGTAGCAGTAGAGTTTTAGTTGAAGAGAATTCTACTGGGAAGATGGTCCCTCCTTCTGCACCAGGTGGTGGAGGCAATATATGAGAAGCTTGGAGTTTTCTTTCAGGAATGAGATAGCCTAACGTTTTTCTATAGAAATAGCATTGTTTGGTGACTTGAATAGTTTTAATATATATCTATATATTGTCAGGTTGTGGAGCTTCATTTTTGTTCTATATAGGTGAAAAATGTGCTATGTAGTTTCAATCTCCGGCGAACTTTCTTGTATGTTTGGAAGAGGCAAAAGAACTTAGTTACCAACTGAATGAGCATTAATAAAATTCTTGTGTGTTTTTATGCGTTGATCTCCTTTCTTTGAATGTTAAGATTAATGGCTAACAAATTCAAGACTAATTATATTTAATTTTTACGGTAGATGATTTATACTTAGATTTTTGAAGAAGAAGAAGATTGCCTAGTTGAAGCTCTATTCACGCTTAATCTTTAATGCCTACCATCTTGTAATGTAACTATAAAGGGGAACAAATAAATGATTTCAAGCAACTACAACAAAAGACATAAAGACAGGAGAGGGGTATCATCTGAGAAATAACATTAGATTTTTTTTTTTCTTTTATTATGTGTGGAATCTGATTATGTTGATCAATCTGCTTGTTATGTTGCCTTGGACCTCAAATTTTTTGTGCTCGCTGAGGGGTGCGGGAGGCATACCCTCTGCCTGGGTTTGTGTGCTCCAGTGCTGATCGACAGATAGCAGAGCGTCATAATGCTCTGGATTCAACGCTACAACATTATGTGTGCTGCAGCACCGTAAGTTTAAGCACCGCAAAGTCATGAAACAGAGGCCTGAGCATCGTAGCGCCCCAAACTGACGTCGCAGCGCTACGAGAGGAACTAGACAGTTTCCTTTCTCGTTTTTTTGAAGGGTTGCATCTCTTGAGATTATTTATTTGGCTTTCTCTTGTATTTCTGAGTGGTTAGACATTGAGAATGGTGCATGTGAGAAGAGAAGCAATGAGAGATTAAGAGAGAAGAGATATTTGTACTTATTTCTCCAAATTTTCATAGCAAATTTCTTGGTGAAATGGTGAAATGTGGCTCCGTGTTTTTTTTTTTCCTATTTTGAGTTTTTCCACATTAAATCCTGGTGTCCTTTACTTTACACTGCTTTTACTCTTTTTTTCTCGTTTCGTCATTGCGGAGTTTACTCTTCATCCCCAACATTTTGAGTGTTTGCTATGAGATTTCTTTGTTTCTTCAGGTAGAAAGAAGAGAGATTATTTTCTTGTTCTAGCAAGAGAAAAGACTCTTGTCCGTAGTCACGAATTTATGTAATTTTGAATCATGTAATAGAGAGGGGAAATTAGCTCGCAGCAACTAACTTCTATTTTTTTCTCAATTAGACAAAGTTATATATTTTACCATATGAGCAATTAAAAAGCTTAGTGGATTATTAGATATCTATGAGGTTACAACGCAAGTTTCATTAAGCCAACTTATGTAAATTTTGGTGTTATTTTATTTATCATTTTTCTACATTTTTTTAAGTCAAATCTCACGACCAATGAACTCAATCAAATGATCAATTACTGAGAAAAAATTAAGAGAAATAGTAGAGTTCAAATTAAGCTAATATTTTCAACTTAGGTGATTGATGAGCAATTAATCCCGTAGGGAATTTAAACTCATGGAGATACTTGACAAAAATAAATGAGGTGGACTGACTTTAGGTCCAAGAATCCGAGCTAGTGCTCTTACCTCAAAGTTTAGTCAAGAGGTTGTGTGAATACCTTCAGTAGGAAAGTCAATGCCCCCATATAAACCACCTATAAGAGACTTGAGGCCTCCAAGTAGGCGAACAATCGTACTTAATAAGGTCATCTTGTTACTTAACTTAGTCACCCCTTTAAGTTAAAAGGGTTTTATGAAATTTGAGAGCATAAACTATTCTTTCATTTTAAAACTCCATATTCTAAATGATTAAGATTGACCCTATTAACCCATATACTTACTTGTCCTTCCTTTTGTATTTCAGTGTAATCCTACAAATCATCCACAAATTATTTGAGTTCTTATCAAGTGTCACGAGGGGATAATTCATACATTACTAAGGAAAATTCTAATGCTAGAAGGGGGACAATCCCTCCCTTGCAACCTATCTTGCATTGATTAGAACTCCAGTCTCTTTAAAAGGAAAGTCATAATGATTAGGCCTACATGGACTTAGGTATTATGAAAGGTCGAATTCATCTAAAACAGTATTATAAGAGGTTGCCAAGATAAGGAGAGAAGGACAAGAAAAACCAAAGTCATGTCTATAGAGCAAGTCAACATTCACTTCCACAAAATTAAACGAAGTCGTCAAGGAGAAAGTTTAACAACCCAATAGATTTCAATTTCAAAATTAGGTAAACTCACTCCTCACTAAGAAGCCTTTTTTCTTATTCCTTCTTGTTTGTATAACACCATCACAAATTATCATGATTACTAAATCTGACCAAGAAATTTGAACCTTCGAGTGAAATTAGACATAAAATATAATGAGCCAACTATTAAGTTGGAGTTTTCCGACCACAAACCAAAAAGTAAACCCTTTAAAACTTAGGTCAATATTGAAAATTTTTATTTCCTAGCTGAAATTTAGCCATGATTCATGTCATGATTATTCGACAAGTTTTGTGTACGCTGGTTGTCAACTACCTAACACAAATCTCTAATTTTTTGTATCCAGGACGTAGTACTTGCCAACAATAGTGTTAAGAAATTTAAAAGTAGACCTAAGAAGACTTGGTTAGAAAATATTAGAAATGATATTTCTTTATTAGATTTAAATGAGAATTTGACTTTTAACGAGCACAATAAAGACAAAAGATTCATGTGGCCGACCCCATATAGTGGGATAAAGGCTTGATGTTGTTGTTATTATTATATATTTGTTGAAATTCAACCAAAGAAAAAATGGTAGACTAACTTAAGTTTGGGATATATAGCCAATTGCTTACATTTGGGAGGAGCAAAAACTTGACCAACAATAAATAATCCCAATAGTAGTATTTTTAATGCAGGGCGAGATTCGCTTAGTAATAGCACCAAATGGACAGCCATTAGATAACTTGATGGCATAAACTCTCAACAAATGCAATTCATAAGCTTTTATAAAACTGTTCATTTTTATTCTCATGAAAGGCAAAGGCGTACCTATCGCTTCTCTTCAATATGTCTGAGATTTCATCGCCATTCCAATTTCCAGCTTCAAAACGCTAAAGACTATGGGGTTTTTAGGACAACTCTTTTATTATTTTTTTAAATAATTTTTAAATAAAAATTATTTTATAAAATAATAAAAAAATTATCATAAATAAAATAATAAAAAAATTATCATAAAAAAAAAAACCTCGTACACAAGAAAATTTATTATGTGCGGAAATTAGACGGCGTACAGAAACCAACCAAAACACACCACGTCATTTTTTGCTCGGTACTGATATGTACCAGGTGACGAGGTACATTCTGGTTGGTCTCCGAACTGTCTGGTGTCCGCACAAAATAATTTCTCCATACACAAGGAATAATATATAGCATATGCATTCTATCTTAATGAAAACACATTCCTAAACAGTGACTATTTAAATTTCTAGTTAAAACATATTGTTAAATACTAAAATCGAATCTTAACTACATAAAATTTGCATTTTGGCACTCAACAAACACAAAAAGAGGGGAAAAACACTAAAACCTTTACACCTTTCAGTAACAGAACAGAAAAAATAAAAAAAGTATTCTCATTTTAAGTGTATGTTGCACAGAATTTTGGGAAGAATATGTCCCAAAAAGAATATAGCCCCAAACATTCACAGCTTAATCAGAGGCTACTTTCAAAATCAGAAAAAAAATCAAAAAATAAACGTTTCAAATCTACAGTAAAAACAAATTTAAAAATCAGTTTCAAAACTCAACCTGCTCTGGTCTATTTCATTCAGTGGTATCAAAATTATTCCCGAGCTGCTCTCCACTTCAGACCACCGGATGGATTCCTTTTCCAGAAGCTGAAGCACCTATTCATAGGCCAAATCAAAGGTTTAACAGTTTTCAACCAAGGTTTTTAATGCAAAGAAATATATAAATGCAGGACTGAAATTGATATTTTATGAGACGATTAATTATTATGTGCGGACGCCGAACGCCATCCGGAGACCAATTAAAATGCGTCATGTCACCCCTGTGAGCAGTATCGCGCCTCGATACCGCTGACATGGCGCATTCTGATTGGTCTCCTCCGGTCTCCGAACAGAATAATTTCTCTCATGAGACATGCATTTCGCATATCAGTTGAGTATTACAGAAACAGATTTTGATAGCCAAAAAATGTGTAAGATTTGAGAAAGGTAAAATGATACAGCTATCTACCATACTTAACGGAACCCTTAGGATGACAATCAGGTTGAAAAAACAGGCAGGTTTTATTAACTGGATATATACAAACATAGAATCATCATTCAAACTTCGCCGCTAGTCAACCGACTTTTTATCTAAATTTAAGATGTGGAAAATTACCCTATGAAGAAAATGAATTATACATATTTAATCGCTGGTCGACCTATATATGATTTATTTCATTAAAGATGTTATAAAAATGTTGTTATGTTTTTTAGCTATCCTAATTTTTATTCTTTATAAAGGGTTCTGGAAATAACCATCGATCAGATGAACAAATATAAAACAGTTTTTGTGTGTTAATCTTCTTTTATGTTTTTTTGTTATTTTCTCTCTAGGTGTTTATATTAAATATTGCTCATTACCAACGTATTCCACATTAAAATCTGTTTAGCAAGCTTTCTTTATCAGCATTTAAAGTTGTTCTGTTCTTCTGATATATTTGATAATTGAAGGAATGTGATAGGAAGTGTTTGTATTCACAATCAACCTATCCAAAATCGGCAAAGCCAAATGGCTGTCCACAGCAGGAAAACAGCAGATGTCTGCTGTTTACAGCAGGAAAACAGCACTTGTCCGGGAAAATACGAGAGAAAACTCAAGAAAAGACTTGTATTCCACTTAGACGATGAATAAAAGAGCAAGATACAATTGATCCTCAATTCGAGAGGAGGATCGATCTCTCCCAAATCTCTAGACGCCGCTAGAGCCCAAAGAAAACCTAAATCTACGAGATCTCAAATTTCAGCCAAATTCAAGATGCCCAAACCCTAGAAAAAATCAACTATTTAATGCATACAAATCAAAAGGAATTCCCTAAACAGTCCCTACATTCAAATTTCTCTCTAAAACCCCCCAAAAATCCTTCCTAAAACGCTCCGTTTGAGCTGTCGGCCCGCCCGATCTCCGCAGGAGGCGGAGATCACGCGACATTTCGCGTCTGAGCCGGTCCGCAGGCGGAGATCACGCGACATTTCGCGTCTAAGCCGGTCCCGTGCGGACCGGCTGGACCAGTCCAGTGGACCGGTCTAACAATACTCCCCTCCCAAAGATCCACCTTGTCCGCAAGGTGGAAAGACGACACCCTTCATTCCTTCTTCATCACAAACAGTAAAAACTTGAAGAGTTCGGTCCTTACACCTGTGCCCCGGCGTATACCTCTCATCACATCTGAAACAAAGCCCTTTTGCCCTCTTTTCCTGTAATTCTGTCTCAGTGAGCTTCTTGAAGTTATCCCTACTCCCTCCTCCTATTGGCTTCTCCCTGGTGATCGCATTATTGTTGACTGATGCAGGCCCCTTTTGTGCTAAAAGAGTGCTCGTAGTCTTGTAAGAGCCTCCTGAGTTGTTGCTCCTAGCTCCCTTCTCCAGGTTATTCTGATTTTCGACCAGTTGTGCCAACTTCATTGCCTCCTCCAAGTCACTAGGCATCAGAACTTTAACTGCCGCTCGGATCTCTGCCTTCAACCCCTTCATGAAATTCCCCTCCAATACGCTATCTGATAATCGCTCCACCCTACTAGCCAGGTGCTCGAACCGATCACGTTAGTCTTCTACTGATCCCTCCTGCACCAGAGCAAAGAACTGCTCATAGAAATCTCCTCCCCGGTCGGTTTGGAAACGTTCTATTATGCAGCTTTTGAATTCCCTCCAGTTCCTGATAGGCTCCCTCCTGTCACGCCACTGATACCATGCCAAAGCCTTTCCTTCCAGACACAATCCTGCCGTCGTCAGCTTCTCATCCTCTGTCAACCCATTGACCGCAAAGTAACGCTCCACCTTGTAGATCCAGCCATGGCCGTCTTCCCCCTCGAAAACGGGCATCTTCAATTTCCTCACCTTGGGATCTCCCCGGTATCCTCCATAGCCTCCCATTCCCCTCAGAGGAAGCGTTCCCCATCCCGATCGTCCCTCCGACAAATATAATCTAACCCCTCTTCATACTCACCTCTCCTCCCTTCAACCTCATCACCTCGACGCTAAATACCTTCAAATTCAGCACCTCGACGATGACGTTCCTCCCTTCTTCCTTCAAAATCTCCCCCTCGACGCTGAATTCTTTCGAATTCAGCACCTCGGCGATGAGATCCCTCTCTCCTCCCACCAAAATCACCCTCCCTTCTGTCATATCCCATACTCATCTCTTCCCTCGAAAGAGGCTCTAGAGGAGGCCTGTCGTTCTCTTCCTCTAGAATCTCCACCTCCACATTTCTCCTCCCCCGCAAGGAGTTCGGATTTCCTCCCATGCCATGGCCGTCGGCGATCTCTCTTATTTTCGATGTCGCCGGATTGGTTTTCATCTCAAGTAGTTTCTTCAACATTTCCTCCATTGCGGTGAACTTCCCCTCCAACCTTTCATTGTTGGAGGTGATTTGATTTTGAAGGTTGAAGAATCTTTCCTCCAAATCGGCTTTCAATTGGCCGACTTCACCTTCCAAGATGTCAACCTTCTTTCCGGCCATCTTTCTTCCCAATGGATCTCAAAAATATCACTTCCGGAAGCCAAAAGCTCGCTGAAAAATCAGGATTTCAGCCGCCTAAGGTCCCAAAAACGATGCTCTGATACCAATTTGATAGGAAGTGCTTGTATTCACAATCAACCTATCCAAAATCTGCGAACCAACGGCAGCCAAATGGCTGTCCACAGCAGGAAAACAGCAGATGTCTGCTGTTTACAGCAGGAAAACAGCACTTGTCCGGGAAAATACGAGAGAAAACTCAAGAAAAGACTTGTATTCCACTTAGACGATGAATAAAAGAGCAAGATACAATTGATCCACAATTCGAGAGGAGGATCGATCTCTCCCAAATCTCTAGATGCCGCTAGAGCCCAAAGAAAACCTAAATCTACGAGATCTCAAATTTCAGCCAAATTCAAGATGCCCAAACCCTAGCAAAAATCAACTATTTAATGCATACAAATCAAAAGGAATTCCCTAAACAGTCCCTACATTCAAATTTCTTTCTAAAACCCCCCAAAAATCCTTCCTAAAACGCTCCGTTTGAGCTGTCGACCCGCCCGATCTCCGCAGGAGGCGGAGATCACGCGACATTTCGCGTCTGAGCCGGTCCCGTGCGGACCGGCTGGACTGGTCCAGTGGACCGGTCTAACAGAATGTGAGTGCCTTTTATGGAAAGATGGCAGGCTCCAATTTAATTTAAATTTTTTTTTTTGACATTTAGGCCATTTAAGGCAAACTCACACACACAACGCATACACAAAGACTCGAACCCAAAACCTCTTAGTTGGAAGCCTAAACTCTCAACCAATAGGTTAAGATGAGCTGTGTCTCCAATTTAAAATGAAGTGAGCTTCGTCTGCTTTCGCCTGAAAAGAGGGGGTAATGCAAAGTAAAAAAGTTTGCATGTGAACTTGTTAAAGATCCAATGCTAAATGGATATTTTACCATTTCTAAACACAGGATGGATAAAACTATTTTCCAAAACAAAAGTTTCAGATAAAATTTAAAAAATAATGGAATACCATTTAAAGCAATCATGGATATTAAATTTGATTTGTCCGAGAGAAACATGACCAGGATAAAATGTTACCATGGGAAAACACATATACATTGCAAATATAAACCTTACTATTATGAAAGTTTTCAAGTAAATATTACAATTTGTACATGAACGAAAAAATATAGCTTATTACACTTTTTCATCGATACCCTAAATAGTAAATGTTTAAGAGAAAGAAAATTGCTTAAACTAAAAAAATATAATAATATATAGCAATGTGATGTGGGAGGTGGCCGGCTCAGCCAGCCAGTCCAGCAAGAGCCGGACTAGCAAAACTGGGCAGAAGCAACATCAGGGGTTTTGGCCCCCTCTTGTGAGGCCCGTCAAACCTATAATTTCATATGTAAGGAAAAGGAGTAAGGAATGAATTAATGTGGAGTTTGAATTCAACTAGGAGAGGGAGATATGCAAGGAAAATATCTTAATTGTGTTTAGGTAGGTTTTTATTATTTAGGAAAGCTTCCTAATTGTGTTATTATATGTTACGAAAGATTTTATTAAATAGGAAAGCTTTCTAATTGTGTTATTATAATTTATGAAGGATTTTATTTAGGGAGGTTTTAATTAGGAAATTTTCAGTTACGTCCTTTTGTGTTGTGGCTATTTAAGTAGGAGTTGTCTAAGGTTTAGAAGCATGTTTTATGTTGGATTTTTTACTGTAGTTTTTCTTAAAGGCTTCCTAGCAGCATCTAGGTTGTTTAGGAGAGCCAATCTACCCCTCAAATTGTAGATCACCTGTTTCTTGTTGAAGTTTTAATAAAAAATCAGCCACCGTTTTGATTTTACTCCAATTTTTCTATTTGTTATTTGTTGTTTTTTCTTCCAAAGCGTATCACAATGATGGATTACAAATTTTATTACCTATTCATTAAATTTGTTCTACTATGCAAGTGGACTAGTTTCTCCAAGGCAACCTAGGATTTGGCAAAGACCACCAGAAGTAGCAGAACAAATTTGTGTTTTCATATTGCGTACGGATAACCTAACAAGCTTCAAATTTACCTTTTTGTTGCTATTCAAATATAATTATGTTATATAAATGTCTAAATCACCAAAATATTCTAATGTTCAAGAAAAACGTAAGTTATTTCTCAACAAATTCATTCAATTAACTTGTGTAAAATCGTACCTTTTCCCTTCTTCGCTTTCCTCTTGAGGTATTGTCATCATCCTTATTGATGGTTACTTTCAAGTAACTAAAAGCTAAAAGAAAACAGACCAAAGAGCAGTCATTACATCAAGGATGGCCAATCTGGCAGGAGTTAAAATTAGTCAACAATAAGAGTGCTTACAAGGAATGTTCGCTAAAGAAAATATATGTAATTTCAATAATCGAATAGACTCGTTAACAGAATGAGCATGTAAATCAAGAGGTAGCTCATTGCCTTTTTCATCGGGTTCTCTGCAAATAATTTAGGAGCATTCATCATAATTCTGCAAAATGCTACAAAAACTCATCTTAAAGATATAAGAATGGAGAAAATTTTGAACGAAGAAAATTATATACTCACGCTTTTTCTAGGATCAGCCCAGAAGATTTCTCATCTGCTTCCCGAGCCAACTGGCAAAATTGTTTACCCTTCACAAAAAAAAAATTCACAACAGAATTTAACATGTTTATATTGTTTTAATCATAAATTTAATTTTATTTGTGTTGAAGCCTTCAGTAAATTTACAAAAAGACCATTCACGCCTAAGCCAAGTTAGGCGAGATGAAGCTCAGTACCAGTGTGCTTTGATAGATAAATAGCATGATTGTCATTTTGTCCCCTAGAGATAAGTTTTGCTTCGCCCACGAAGAGAACTTACTTGATTTGAGAAGTAGCTTGTTTGTGCATGTTCACCCTTGATAAAAGCATCTATTGCCTGTGAAGTCAATTTTAACATTTAAAATTCAAAATCTAAGAGCAAAACTAAATTGACATATGGTTTATTGAACTATTCAACAAAGAGCAAATGCTTCAGTAAATTTGACAAAGAAGCTCCTTACGGCTTCATAGTATAGCTTCATTGTATCCCAATGTTGCTTTACGGCTTTCCGAAGCACCTGATAATTATCCTCATCATCTGAAAGGGTGATAGAAAGCATCAACAGAAAATGCAGATTAAAGGAAAATCGCATGCTTGGAAGAAATAGCTAAAGCTGACAGCCACACTACGTTTATGGTACAGAACAGAGAGAACAACCTAGATAAACAGCCTTAGGAAAAAGAAGATAATTGGCTAAATACTATTAAGGTTTAGAAAACGGTTATTTTTTTTTTTTTTTGGCAAAATTCTATAGTAAAATAATAGTATGCCCACTTCGAAGTGTACCAATGTGAGTAAACTGATTCCCAAAAGCAACTTGAACGCAACATATTTTATGATTGAAACTAGATGGTTGACTGTCATAACTGTTTTAAATGTAATCTCTTAATGTTATTGAAGGAAATTTAAAATTTTGAAAAAATACTATATCGGGAAGTACTAGATTAAAAAGAAATGTTGTCATTAAATTATATATCTTCTTGATCAAGGATATCCATCTTCATCTTTTCTTTCATTTTATCTTCACCATATGTGCTTATTTATAAGCATTTTTTCACTCAGTAAAGATAAGAAGTTTCCACTTCAAACGTGGCATCACTATGAGGTTTCTCTTTCTCTCACTCCCATCCCACTTATATGCCCTAGTTGTATCACTCCTTTCGCTTAAATTTTGTATGGCACCACCACCCACTAACGCCAATGCTGCATAACGTGTTCCATCCTAATCGTGATCGCTTGCCCACATATTGCTCTCTAAACTCTTGCTTACTCCCATACACCATGTTTCGTCCGAATCGTGCCCGCTCTGCCCGCCTAGCACCATAACCATGTTGAAAATTGTAGCCCGCCTGCAGTTTGCCAACTCATCCCTCTCGCACCAACCCTAAAACTACAACCATGTCCATCACACCGCTTGTGATGAAGCCAACAGTCCAGTGTGCCACTTTTTTGCTCATCCTTGTTTGCGCTCTCTTGCAATTCATAACCCAATGCATCACAGAGTCGCCTAATAACCCAAAGTGTTCCTCACTCACCCATGATTATTACATATTGTTTGGTTGCTCGCAATGCTTCACTCTTGTGCTTGCTATGACTAGCACCATTTCTCTAGTTGTATAAGCGCAAACTTGTAGGGCTTAACAGCCTCATGATTTGCACAATCTATATGTTGGCTCTCAACTTCTCAAAAGGTGTCATAGCTTCTCCATTTTACCTCAGTGAATCAAAATTCGCCTTGAACGTTGATTCAAACATCAAATTCAATAATGCAAATTATTCAATAACTTGCGCAATATTATTTTCGCCCCTTTTGTATTTACAATGATATTATTATATATCAATTATACTTCCCTCATAAATCTTAAAAAAAAATTACGTTGAGCCATCTTCTTGATGTTGCTAACACATGTGGATTAACCTGATAATTTCATGCCAACAAGCTATCGGCAATTATTAGTGATAACTATAAAGGGCAAACCTAACAATATAATATCAAAAAATAAAATAAATATTAATATTTATTAAAAAAAATATTAGTGGGGGTAAATTCCCACCCCTACTTTTAGCTTAAAAAAGGGGGCGTGATGTGCCATCCCACATGCTTCTAGCAACGCCGACTGGCATTGCAATAGGGACCCTAATCAAGTCCCCCATATTATTTATAACTCTCTTCGTCCCTTCCATCCTCTTACTCTCTCATAATACAAATTCTCCTCCCCATGAACACATCCAACCTCATTCAACAACTTCTAAGTCTTTGCATTCGTGCTGTTTTTTTTTTTTTTTTTTTACTTGTTTTGCAATAAGAATTAATTGGCCTTATCCATATTAGTTATGATCAGTAGAATATCGATTTTAGATCAATAATAGCTTAACCATTAGGAAATTGTTCGTATCATCTCCCAATATTGTTTTGTTTATCAACACTAAATACTTCCGGTCTTTCAAGTTGTCATTGGGCAATCATTCAAGAAACATACAAAAAAATTTGTTGATAAATAAAAACTAAACATAAGGTGCAAAACACCGAAAACATAAAAAATGTGCATTTATCACATTCATTGCGTTTTATTCTTCCTAGTAATTGAAAAAGGAAAGAAAATTAGGGTAAAAATACATGCCAAAAAAAAAAAAAAACTATGGAAGAGTACTAGATAATTTCATACCTCTTTTAGTTTCAAGTTGAGTCAATTCAGGTTGAGGTGTTGAGGATGAAGCATAATCATCAAAAGGCTTAGTCACTGGCTTATGACCTATCACCCTTGTGCGATTTAGTCCCCACTCCAGGCGTCTAACTTTTGGTTCCTCAAATATATCAGGGATGCTGAACAATGATTCTAAAACCTCCCTTGACAGATTGATTTTCTCTTCTTTCAACAATGAGATTTCTTTTGAATGACTGCATTTAGGGGGGGAAGATTTTGAAAAACAAATAACTAAATTTCTTTCATAACAGGAAGGCAAATTTAAATATTAACTACAAATTGAATGCAAATTGATATGCTTCTCTTACCCCTCAGGCGGGAGCTTCTTGCATTCTACCTCGTTAGCGGAGGTTTCCTCATTCAGCTTGTTAATTCTACGCTGTTTGATAAACCAAATAAAGGAAACAAATTACCCTAAGAGAGGACTCCAAAATGATAGAAGAGCTAAACTAATTAACAGAGAAGTAAACTGCATTTAAACATTAATTAAAGCAAGCTTCTCTTAAACAGGAAAAAGTTCTATGCATAGAAGTGACATGCAATTTTGGGTGTCAAGCAAAGCACTTGCAATTTCAAAGAATTAAGTTTGAATTAAGAGCTTAATGAAGATAGAATGACAGAAAATTTGTAATAGCATACACAATGCACAAATTGGTAAATAAGCTTAAAAAATTTGTATACTTCTGAGTTCTGTCTAATCACTTGCTTTTTAAGAGAACTACAAAGAAAGGACTGCATTTCGTAATGACCCTATTGCGTCATAAGAATCCCAAATTCAAACTACCCTACGCTAAAATCAATTTCTATTAAGAATGCATCATTTTGATGAAATTGAAAACTCAGATTACTGGATGCTACAGACTTTAATATGCGTGTTAGGATTACTTTTTATTTAGGAAAGGAGTTTTATTATGGCTAGCGGTCCTTGTAAGATTGGTGGTCCTTAGAGATATTGTATTATTTCTCTTATTATAAATATTAGATCCTCTTATGAATAAAGACACATAAACCTCATTTCCTCCTAACATGGCGTCAGAGCCAAGTAGCAAACAATAACCTTAGCTGCCACCCTCCCACCACATTAATCCCTATTGTCTTCCATACCCAGGCATCATGAATGGCTTGCATCCCCAGCAACTTAAAAGTGCATTGATTACATCTCATGCCCACACTTGCGTCCCCATCTTGTCCACCACACAAGCTCACACCCATGCTCTCACGCAGCCACTGGTTGATTTGATCGTTCTCTCATCAAGTTGATCCGCATGTCTGCATCACTTGCTGCCCATGTCGCTTGCTACTCACACATTGTGTGATAACCTCACTACTCTGCACTAACCTAGCCATGCTTTTGCCCTGCCGCTTATTTTCCTCCACATCCACAGATGCTGCTATAGTCACCCATCTCCCTTCACTAACCCTTACTACTTGGGATATATCCTTCTCCTTATGATTTAAAGTCAAAATCTTATTCTCTATCACTATCTTACATGGTATTAATGACCTTCACATCCACATGATGTACAACTCTCCTCAACCATCAACCATCAATTCTTCTATCAAATTTAATGATATTAATTACCTCTTGTAGTCTAGTGTCTTTTATTTACTTGTTGGTTCTCAAAACAAACTTTCATTTTGATGCATCCGTTCCAACAAATGGTGGCACCATCAAGTTGTCAAATAGCAATCATTTGATTATGCCATTCACAATTGGATATTCAATAGTCTCAAAACTTATAGTACCTCCATAATCATATTTCATGAGACTCCCAAAGCAATATAGAACTTTCACCACTCCATTTACTTCCAAGAAAGCAGCATCTCCATAGAATGAATTGTCTATCTATGACAACCATCGTATAATGCAGGGTAGGTGGGATAAGTTAACTTCAATACTGACCTTTTACCACTGATCCAAAGGTCTGACAGCAATAAAACAATAAGTTCATTCTTGTTAAATTTGTCTATATCCTTCGTCTATCTATTTAACATGAAAGATTCTACAATTCTCATTCTTACAACTGCTCTTTCTAGTGTTCATCGAGCCATTAAACTACCATCTCCTCCACCAATTTCTGATCAAAGTGCTCTCACTATGGAGGGGGGGAAGCCCTTCCCTCCCTACTCATGGTGGTTGCACTAATCATCCTTCTAAACAATGTTGGGCCACCTCCTATGTTCATATTACCTAACATGCCTCGAAAACTCTATTCCTGTTGATATTTTCCCACTACGACCATTCCTTCAAGATCTTTCATCCTATCCCAGAAGGATTATTGTCGCTTGGTTCAGTGTTTGCATAATTTTATGTAAGTTTCTCAACATGTTTCCTCCTTTGATTATGCTCCTCAACCACCCGTCCTTGCTATTGATGGTTCTCATTTGAATATGTAAATTTACTATTCATTCACTTTCTCAAAAATCTCATAATTGGTATGTGACATTTTACCCTTCTCATTGTATTTTACATTATCTCAATATGAAGAAATTGATTGGTGGTTGTGTTGAAGCTCTAGCAATCTGCCACTTTACAAAAATAATTCCTTTTGGTAATCCGCCACCACCATCATTTGAGATTTTCTTATCATTCCATCATCCATCTAAGTTTGAATATAATGCTTGTGAACTTGGTAAGCAGCATCAACCATATTTTCCATCATCTTATTTGAAACCTAGAAGTATCTATTAGACCAATCCGGACCGGTCCAGCCGGTTCGCACGGGACCGGCATTTCGCAAATAGAGGCGGGATCTCCGCCTCCTGCGGAGATCGAGCGGTCCAAACGCCCAATCGGAGCCCTTTAGGAAGGATGTTTTTAGGGTTTTAAGAGGAAAATTTGAATGTAGGGACAGTTTAGAGATTTTCTTTTGATTTGTATGCGTTAAATAGTTGATTTTCCTAGGTTTATGGCATCTTGAATTTGGCTGAAATTTGAGATCTCTTAGAATTAGGTTTTTCTTTGGGCTCTAGCGGCGTCTAGAGATTTGGGAGAGATCGATCCTCCTCTCGAATTGAGGATCAATTGTATCTTGCTATTTTTTGTTTCCCTTTCATCAAATAATACAAATTATCTACTGTTTTCGTGGTTTGTGAATGTAGGGACCTTTGTGAAGAATTCTCGTTGTTTTCCAAAGATTGATAGGAAATATTTGAGATCTACAAGTGTTTCCTATCAAATTGATATCAGAGCACGTCGATCGAAGGGGAACCAATGGCCGGAAGGAAAGTGGAAATTTTGGAGGGAGAACTTGGGCAACTTAAAGAAGATTTTGAGGAAAATATGACTTATTTTCAAAGTCAGATTGCATCCGTCAATGAAAAGATGGAGGAAAAATTTGCCGTAGTGGAAGACTTGTTGAAGAAATTGCTTGAAGCCAAAACCAAATTGGTGACATCAGAAGCAAAGGTAACTACCGGCAGCCATAGAAGAGATGGTAACCCTAACACGTATAGGGGAAGGGAAAAGCCAGAAGTGGAGATCCTGGAGGGAGAAGACGGAATGCCTCATCTAGAACCACTTTCTAGGGAGGAGATGAGCATTGGCTACGCAAGAAGGGGTGTTGAATTTGTAAGGCGAGGAGATGATTTCGATCATCGGTGCTGATTTTGAAAGAAGAAGAGGAGATTTTGATGAATGGTTTGGGTATGATCGCCAGAGGGAAGATCATGACACTTGGGAAGCACCTCCGCTTCGAGGAATGAGAGGTTATGGAGGACTTAGGGGAAACGGGTGTGACTCGAGGGTGAGGAAACTGAAGATGTCAATCTTTGAGGGGGAGGATGCACATGGGTGGATCTACACGGTAGAAAGATATTTCGCCGTCAATGGGCTGACATAGGAGGAGAGATTGACGACGGCGTGCCTATGTTTAGAAGGGAAGGCTTTTTCTTGGTATAAGTGGAGGGGCATGCGACAACCTATACGAAGTTTGAGAGAGTTCAATGATTGTTTGGTAGAACATTTCTGAACTGGCAGGGGAGGAGACTTCTACGAGCAGTTCTTTGCCTTGACACAGGAGGGTTTAGTGATGGCGTACCGGGAGAGATTCAAGTACCTTGCTAGCCGATTGGACCACCTTTCTGAGACAGTGCTAGAGGAAAACTTCACGAAGGGATTACACCAGAGATCCGAGCAGTGATTAGAGTAATGAGGCCTCGTGACTTGGGAGAGGCTATGGAGCTAGCTCAATTGGTAGAAGATCAGAGGCACCTGGAGAGAGAGACGTGAGGCGGCAGCTCAGGAGGCTCCTACAGGATGACCACCACTTTATTGAAATCCAAGGAGCCAACACCGGATACTCTTCAAGGAACTTCGAAGGAAAAAACTGCAGGAAAAAGACCTGGGGACAACTTCAAGAAGCTCACAGAGACAGAATTACAGGAGAAGAGGGCGAAAGGGCTTTGTTTCAGATGTGCCGAGAGGTATATGCCGAGGCACAAGTGTAAGAACCGAACTCTTCAGGTTCTTACCATTTGTGATGAAGAAGGAATGGAGGGTGTCGTCTTTCCACCTTGCAGACAAGGTGGATCTTTGAGAGCGGAATATTGTTAGACCGGTCCAACCGGTCCTCATGGGACCGGCGTTTCGCAAATAGAGGAAGGATCTTCGCCTCCTACGGAGATCGGGCGGTCCGAACGCCCAATCGAAGCCCTTTGGGAAGGATTTTTTAGGGTTTTGAGAGGGAAATTTGATTGTAGGGACTGCTTAGAGATTTCCTTTTGATTTGTATGCATTAAATAGTTGATTTTCCTAGGACCTAGGGTTATGACATCTTGAATTTGGCTGAATTTTGAGATCTCTTAGAATTAGGTTTTTCTTTGGGCTCTAGCGACGTCTAGAGATTTGGGAGAGATCGATCCTCCTCTCGAATTGAGGATCAATTGTATCTTGCTATTTTTTGTTTCCCTTTCATCAAATAATACAAATTATCTACTGTTTTCGCGGTTTTGTGCAGACCTTTGTGAAGAATTCTTGCTTTGTAAAGTCTTTGTCCCCACCACGCGCAACAAAGGCGTGCATGGGGTCTTCGGTACATGTTGCAAGAAAAGAGCAGTTTGCTTTCCCCCTGTCCGGGGGTACTTATGAATTGTTCCGGCCACGCAAAGAAAAGAGTACACCAGGCTCACCTAGCCTCGTCGTGTGCGTCGCACCGGTTTCCCTCCTACCACGCTCAACAAAGGCGTTCATAAGTGGTTTACCGGCTCGGCGCGCATGTCGAGGCAGGAGGGCAAGGGGTCGCTCGCTTACCTCATCGTAGGAGTCGCATCGGGCTTCCTCCTACCACGCTCAACAAAGGCGTGCATAGGTGATCCTCCGGCTCAACACGCTTGTCAAGATAAGAGAGGGACTTTAGGCGACTGTCCGCCTCGTCGTAGACGTTGGACTGGATTCCCTCCTACCACGCTCAACAAAGGCGTGCATAGGTGGTCTACCGGCCTAACACGAATGTCGAGGACGAAAGTCTGAGTTTAGATTATACCTTCGGGACCGGTAGTGGAGGGTACGGAAACCGAGGGGAGAGTAACACAAGAGCACTTTTTTCGAATCTTTTTTTTAATTAATATTAATTATAATAATAATTAAACAATCACAATTAATAATTAATAACTAATTATTAATTAATTATATTTAGAAAATTAATATAATTATAATTAATTAATAATTAATTATAATTAATTGAAATTAATTATAGTTAATTAAATAATTATAATTAGTAATTAACTACTAAATATTAATTAATTATAATTAATTAGTTAATTACAATCATAATTAAATAATAACTAAAATAATTAATAATAATTAAAATAAAAAAATAAAACCCTCCCTCCCATTCTCTAGTTCGGCCGGACCTACGGGATTTGGCCTAAAATCGCGTGAGAGGGAGCGAAGTTACCTTCACTTCCAGCAAGCTCCCGTGCTTGCTTCTGATCAAACTCGTGTAACTTCCGATCCAAGAGGAAGGGACGACGTCAGAGGAGCGAGGTCCGACTAGCAACGACGGAGCCAAAGCAGCGCACACAAGGGAGAAAGTATCTTCACGGCGAACTAGCTCCGATTGTTGCTTCTGATCGGACAAAAGGGAAGGTCGTCGGGGTCAGCGAAGTCGACCAGCGGCGGAGGAGCAAGAGTCGAGTAGCCGCAAGGGAGCCGAGGGAGAGAGAGCGAGAGCGTGAAAGAGATTGGGATCATGGAAGAAGCCGAAAGCCTCGTCGCTTTGGGCTTTTAACGACTCGGACGAGTCGTGCGAGCGATCGTGGGAAGAGACGACAGGTCGTGCGAAGAAGCGACGTTCGATCGTGTGCGGGCTTTGGCATAGTAGGTAAGATTTGAAAAATTATTATTTTTTTTTTGCCTGTCACAGCAGACGGGTCAACATAAGTGTAATGTTGGAACCAAAAGCTGTTGTGAGCTCAACAATGATGACCAAAGAAGCTTCATAGAAGGAAAAAGGTAAATACTCCTCAAAATATAAAGACAGAGACTCACTTTGGTGTAGATATTACAAGAAGTCAAGACAGACAAAGGAGATGTACTAGAAAATACATGGTAAACCCCCACAAAAAGAAATTGTCTTTATTGATGTTACCTTTGATGAACAAAATTCTTATTTTACCAAAACTCATCTTCAGGGTGAGATTGAAATAGAGGAAGATGTGGAAAGTGAGCTTACCCCTCTTGACCTTCCACCTCAAACCATTCCTCCTGAAAATAGGGAACCTGAAGACAAAGCTACCAATAGATTTGAGAACGTATATTCTAGACGTACAAGTTCAAACTGTGCTTCGAAACATATCCAAAAATCAGAACCATCTCCTGGAATTAAGGCAAATACAAATTCATCACCTCCCTTGTATCCCATAGCTAACTCTATTTCCTTCAATAACTTTTCATCCTCACACAAAAACTTGCTGGTTACACTAGAAGAAATTCATATTCCTAATAATGTTTATGAGACCTTATCTGATGAAAATTGAAAAAATGCTATGAGAGATAAAATGCAGGCCCTAGAGAAGAATAATACATGGGAAATCATCAAACTTCCGAAAGAAAAAAAAAACAGTCGGGTGCAAATGGGTGTTCTCTGTAAAATACAAAACTGACGGTACACTAGAAAGGAACAAAGCAAGACTGGTGACAAAAGGGTACACTCAAACATAAGGCATTGACTATCATGAAACATTTGCACTTGTAGCCAAGATGAGCACTGTCAGAATCCTACTTTCACTAGCAGCTAAGTACAACTGGCACCTGGAACAACTAGATGTAAAAAATGCATTCCTACATGGGGACTTGGAGGAAGATATATTTATCCCTACTACCAAGATTTAAGGAAAAATATGGAGGTGACAAAGTACGCATGTTGAGAAAAGCCCTATATGGGCTAAAACAATCACTTATGGCCTGGTTTGGAAGATTCTCAAAATCCATGCTTCTTAACAGGTATCGATAGAGTCAAAGGGACCATACACTTCTTTAAACACAAAGACTCAGGAGAAGTCACAATACTATTAGTCTATATGGATATTATACAAAAGCAGACATATATGCAGGCAATAGACAGAATACTGCACTACCTTAAGAGTAACCCAGGGAAAGAAATTCTCTTTAAAAGAGATCACAAAATAACTCTAAAGGTATAGACTGATGCTGATTATGCAGGATCACCAATAGACAGAGATATTCTAGGTATTGCACATTCCTTGAGAAAAACCTAATTACATGGAGAAGCAAGAAACAGAATGTGGTGGCAAGATATAGTGCAGAAGCATAATATAGGGCTATGAGTCTATGACCTTGAGAATATGTGAGGTACTATGGATCAAGATGATTCTAGAAGATCTATGGATCAAGTGGGACGAAACCATAAAGTTGCATTGTGACAACAAATCAGCAATCAACATAGCTCACAATCTAATCCAACATGACAGGACCAAGCACATAGAAATGGACATACATTTTATTAAAGAAAAATTAGACAGTGGACTATTATGTATCAACCATGTATCGTCAAAAGATTAACTTGCAAATATCCTTACCAAAGGATTGGACAGCTCTGGCTTTCTCAGAATGATTGCCAAGATGGGAATCACAGATTTATATTCCCCAGCTTGAGGGGGAGTGTTAAATCCTAGCCTTTCAATCCCGGATTAATCCCCCAGCTGGAAATAGCGATCCGTGGGAATCTCACCTCACATTGAATGCCTTCCTTAGTTATTAAGAAGGATTATATTACTCTTTATTCAGTAGTTATTTGTTTCTTTATTTAAGCATCTTGTATAGTCTATAAATAGGGATCATGTTGAATAAAATTTTTAAGCTTTTTTCCTCTCCAATCTTCTGAATTCAGCAAGATAGTTTCATGTGTGCACAGAAGTAAAAGAAAATAACAGAAAAATGCAAAGCTCAGGCCAAAAAGAAAATACCGTAAAAAGTGCACAGCTTTAAATAAAGCTCTTCCCGCTGTAATTGCTCTTAAAATTTTACAAAGAAAAAAAAAAACATGCTGAGGAACAAGAAATCCAAAAATGCATGAACTTAGAACGTAAAGAAGAATATAAAAGTGCACAGTGAAAGAAAGTTGCCTCATACAAGAAATAATAAAGCCAAGAAAGAAATTTAACTGTGTTGATCATAACGCAGAAGGCATTAGTTAAATGGTGTGATCAAAATCCATTGATAAGCATTATTAGACCAAAAAAAAGCTTTTCCTTTGTTAGGAGAGCCCTATATCATGAAGTAATTCATCATACCAAATTATGATCAACTGCCTTGTCGATGTCTAATGTTTTAGCAGATAAGGAAAACAACTCCTCCATGCTCTGCAATTTCAAAATAATAACTAGATGTTGTTAATGACTTCCTCATAAATATGCTGCAAGAAATGCAAGTAAGTTAAAGGTGCAGCAGTTAAACAGAGGCAATCATTTAGAATCAAGTAAATATGAATTGTTTTCCTGATGGAATTTGACCCACTCTTCTTCGCTAAAATAAAAAATGGTACAAATAGAATAAGCTGTTTCTTATGTAAAGACTTCTTCTGTACTGAAATAGTTCTCTACCATAACCTAAGCAGTTCAACAGTTCATGCGTGATTCGAAATTTTCTTTCAGAGAATTGTAAATTATAATAAAAGAACATTTTTTACAAGAAACCATCCAAAGGAAGGGCCAAAACCCCCCTCTCATCTCACATATAGACACCCAACGAAATACAAAACATAAAGATGCACAAAGATGCATTAAAGCATTTAATCTATGTTGATTAAGACAATAGCTTGCAAGAAAAATATCCAACATACATATTCATACACGGCACACGCATACAGACATTTGATAATTGCATCTTGAATAGCAAAATAAAATGCATTTTTATTGATAATAATCAATTGTAGACAACTAGAAAAAGGAAAACGTCAAAATGCTGAAAAAAAAACCCTGGCTACTGTTCATGTTTTCAATAGGATCAAAGTGTTTGAGTGAACTTAACACATTCCAAGTAGTTTGTTGCTGAATGTATTAAGAACCAACTTAAATACAAACACTATCCAGGAAAAAGTACATGATGTAGAATTATTCTTACTTTTATCAGAATAATGCACAACTACCATTAATGATATTCTTACTTCCTATGGACATTCACATATTTCCATCTCCTTATTAGCATGCCTTGCAATTGTGCAAGCCTTAAGAAAACTACATTAAGTTTTACCACAATATTTTGATATCTATTCCAATGTCATATATAAATTGCCTCACTCTAAGATATTCTGGTAACAGAGAAGATGAGTAAACACAATTTAATGCTAAACATAATTTTCTGCTGATATGAAGATAAATTGATTGGTAGATAAGGTAATAAAGCATGCCCAAACCTAAATAAAGGACATCCAGAAAATAATGTTAACAAAATAACAGAATAATATACATAACGATACAATAAACACACCTGCTTTACATTATATCCACAATTACCTGCAAATGCACCAACAAAACTGGTTAAGTTGAGCATATATTATCAAATTTACAAATGAGTTCTTCAAAATCATAGAATGGATTAGGGATATAAAAAAGGAACAAGAAACCAAATTCTGGATTTAATGGTAAAAAACGAGGAACAAGATGTATACCAAAGCAAAATTCAAGTAAAAAAGATGGTAATATTACAAGTAAGCTCATTGCATGAATTATGCAGCCTCATCAACAACTTGGAGACAAGCATACGAATTTATCAACATGATTTTGACTAAAAGTGGAATATGAACTCTTGACAGTAACGTGCACGTTCAGTCATGAAATTCTTCAAAGCAAGAGTACCATACGTTGGAAACATAATTGATAACATGCATGGGAGTTCACCCCATTAGAAACATTTCTTTAGAACCACAAACACAAATTAAGAAATCTACTAGCAAAGAATATATGCATCTCCCCGTGTTCTTATTTAAATGCAACCATCAGCTTCTAACAGAAACAATAGGCTTATTTATTATCACTTGTCATTGTGAAAATGCAACTGGCATTCTAAAAGTTAAAACCCATTGTTTGTTCCTAAAAAGTAATGACACGAGTAAATAAATAAATAAATGCTAATGATATTTACAATGTTTAAAAGGAACTTGACAGTCGATAGTGAGCAAATTAAAGGCTATTGATGATTTACTTAATAGACTATATATTGATACTGATCAAATTAAAGGCTATTGATGATTTACTTAATAGACTAGATATTAAAGAAAGAGAAACTGAGAAAGATAAAACAACTAAGTGACAAGATAATTCAAGACTACAATCTAATTGGATGCAATAAAAGTAATGATAATAAAATTTTAGTTAAATATAACGACATCAAAAAAATAAGAAAACACTTCCATAAGAAATTATTAAATGAGATATTTAAGAAAAAAATCTTTTTAAAATAACACAATAAATTTTATAATGAAATATATTAAAGATTAATCTAAAAAAATAGAATTAGCTCTAAAAACGTAAACAAAGGTAAAGATTGCATGACTCGCTACCAAAAGGAAGAGACCTGAAATAAAGTGAATTTTTATGTAGACATCTAACTCAGTGGCAACCTCAAGGGTCCATCTGTTACTTCTATGGTAATTAAACCACAAGACTGAGAACACTTAATCATATTCATGTGTTATCTTTAGTAAGGAGCCCTATAATGTGACATAAATAAAATTCACAAGGTATCATGAACTGATGTTTGGGCTTTTTAATTTTCTTAAAATTGATTTAACTCAAAGATGATAGAGATCAACTAAGGTGTAAACGTCAATTGACCATGTGCTCATAAGTGTGACAATTATGAGCTTGAGGACAAAATATTTTATTAGTTATTGTTATCCTAAACCAACCTTAAACTCTACGTATAACTAAAATGGGGGGATGAACTCAAATATAATAATTCAATTCGTTCATGGTCCATCCTATACAACTAAGGCTTCGTTTGGGACGGTTTTCTTACTGCTTCTTAAAGCAACTTTCTTGTACAAAAATTTTAATTTTTGTATTAAAAAGCTTATTTAAGAAGCAGTAAAAAAATAATCCCAAACGAAACCTAAGTCGAAATCATACGGTAGATGGAATATTCATCAAATTAAAGGTTAGCTTTCAATTAAAATTATATGGCAAGGATTCAGGGTTAGCTTTCAATTAAAATTAAAATTTTGAAATTCATTTTCTGAATTACCATTTATGCAGTAAAACATGTATATGCAGGAAAATAAAATGAATGCAACAACCCAGAAGTACCATTAGAGAGATCATAAATAAACTATTGCATAGAAATGGGATTATTTTATAATATGCAAGAAAGATTCAAAATTATGTTTGAAAAATAAGTTGAAAGATAAACATATAAATGGACCAGACGTTTACATCAACTACTAAAAAACAAAGCACTGGATAGTGGCGGAAGAAAAAGCTGAGATGATTTTTTACCAAGGACCTCCCGAATGCAATCCATGCTTAGCTTAAAACCATCACCAAGCATTGAGAAGAGGAACTCCTCTACATCCGTATTACTAATTGATATCTGCTTTGCACTGTTATCTAATAGAATTTGCTCAGCCACAGGTTCAGAACCCAATCTTTCGATCCCAGATTCAGCAACCAGTGATTCAAGCACATTGAGTTTCAGTGGTTTGTTTGTTCTAGATGGCTCATTCGGGGATGAAATAGGCCGAAAATATGTTCTACCAATTAAACTAGAAACAGATCCAACTGAAGCACTTACTCTTTTGGGCTTCCTTCCATTGGAAATCTTACCTAAAATAATAGAGTTAGCAGGATTTCCCATTCTAGATGATTCCTCCAATTGCTTGAAACTGGTTTCACAATTAAAATCAAGAGATGAATCTTTTGAGTTTTCACAATTAAATTCATGAAATGAATCTTTGGTGTGACTTTTATTAACATTGCACAAAATCTCGCCTGCCTTTTCGACATTATGTCCAGCATTGCTATAGGCCAAGGCAATATCTTCAAGTGAACAAACAGAACAAAACGTGTCAAACAAGGCTTTCAATTGTGCATCATCACTTTCAATAGCACATGAGCTGGATGAAGCCATATCTGGGATATTCCTTAAACTCAGCAAGGAATTCTAGCACTTTAACAAAACAGAACACTGTAAAAAGAAAATAAACCAAAAAGAGATCAGCAGTCAATCATGGCCTAGAAAAATCATGTGAATGAACACAAGCAAAAGCCTGCAAAATTTATTATTACTAGGCTAATAAGGAAAAAGGCTAGACCAAACTAAACAGGATGACATCAAACTCTCAAAACTATAAAGAGAGACTATAAGGCCGCATTTTTATCTAAATAACTATTAACAAATGACTTCTTTCTCCCTCCAAGATAAAGTTTAAAACTTTATTAAAGCTAAAATCTAAATCTATAAAGATTAATTAGGACAAGATCATCAAACCCCGCATGGCCATTTGGGTGTTAGAATTTTCACATCATTCTTGTTGAATCAATCTACTCCTAACATTCTCATTAAGGAAAATAATTGTGCCTTTTTTTTTTTTTTTTTTGCTGCATGTCACATAGGCCTTAGATGCCAAAAAGAGATTGTCTATTGGAGTTGTAATGGCATTTTCTGTTGGAGGAAGAGATAAACAGAATAGTTTAAGAATACCGCAGCTGCATCGTTATGCCCATGATGCATTATGATTGAAGGAATTTGAATTAAGGCCGATTAAATTTGTGAAGATTGAGAAATTTTTTCTAGGAATTGTATAAATGATTTTGCAAACACTCATTTTTCCCATTTTTTATCTATTGACATAAGAAGCAAAATCATTTTGCAATTGAATCCAACATTATGAAATGAGCTTAGATTGATCAACCGACTAGTATCCTTAGAAGTAGTTATGCTTGTTTATATTGTGTAAATAGAAAGAATAGAGACATTGAAAAAGTGATACTCAAACTCTAACTCACCCCTAACCAATACTTTTCCCATCAACACAAGGGAGCATAAAATAGGTCCACCATTGTCTGAGGTGGAAGGCAACAAATCACCCATGACCAATATATCCCCCTTGGTCACAATAGGGCGTAAGTCATATTTCTATTATTGTCTAAGGTAAAAGGCAAAATCATCAATGCACAAGTACATTAGCATCCCTTAATAATACCATAAGAGGGTAAACTAGATCTATTAACATGCACATACATTTGTTCCTATATATATTTTACTTGCATTCTTCTCATCATGCATTTACTTCAATTAATAACTTTAACATACATTTCATGAAATAGGAGTTTGAAGTAGAAGAGTGTTAAGCAGCATTATCATTAACATAAGAATTACTTGCATGAAAATGAGAAAATCAATTGAGACTATTTTCAATAACAATCTAGTACTAATTATAACTTCATTCAATGCATAAAATGAGTCATAACAATCAGTGCATAAAATTTAGAATAATGAAATTGATCACCATAAAATAGAAATGTAATTACCCATATTTATTTGCAGAAGGCTTTGTTTTACCACATGTTCTATTTAATAAGCATAATAAAGAATCAAAATAAAACCTAGCACTTTTCAAACAATTTTATGAAAGGTGATGCTTGCCCGCTTACAAGACTTCGGTGTTGATATAACATTATTTCTTTTAATCTACTTAATGTATTCTTCTATGACATCTTCATTGTAATAAATAGTGCTGGAGAAACATGCATGCATTTTGACTGATAAAATTGGAAAGTTATAAATTATCTTATTTATTCCTAATTAGTTCATTACGGGGATTGTGATTTAAAAGCATTTGTGGTTTTTATTAGCAACATGTCCTCAAGATCAACCTAGATTAAAACTATACAATTGTTAATTATGCTCTATATGAAATCTCATGAGGGGATTTTAAAGAGCCATTCTCCATTAAAGTTAAACTATGTGCAGTTGGTGCATGTGCATTTTACTAGTATCCTAAAAAGCGATTTAACATGGAATTTAGCTAAGTTACATCAAATCCAACGTGAATAAAAATCTAGAAAAAAGCTAACGGCCCAAAGTGTGAGTGAAGTGGCATTAATGAATTTGGTAGCATGCCGTTCAATGTGCTTTGATACATCTGTCTGCAAAATAGGTTAGACTTACCTATATTCTTCCATGTTTTACATATGTAACATTGGATAAAACTTTTAGACAAGAAAGGACTAAAACCCTAGTTCCAATCTGGAATTCCACCCTTCCTAATCGACCAAGGAAAGCTTAAACTTAGTTGATCAATGCAAATCCAATTTTTTTTGGTGACCAAGAGGCATTATGTTACCTTTTACAGCGAACCAAGCATATAAATAAATTTGCATGAGGAACATGATGCATCAGGCAAAAAATATCTTACCAAAACCACAAGACAGGCTTTTTTTCCTTGAGACAACTAATGGTCTGATTCTTGTTTGGGATTTTTACATACATACCACTTTATAACTTGTGTATTACATATTTAACACCTAATTCTTAAATATTACACTCCTACGGTCCTACAACCTATTCTCTATTTTCACAACAAAATTACCACTCCGTTGAAAAAAAATCTCACTCCGTCTCTTTCTCTCGCGAGCTGCGCGGCTCTTCTCTTGCGGGCTGCAAATCATCGCCGATCTTCCTCTTGCGCGCAGCAAATCTTCGCTGATCTTCCTCTCGCGGGCTGCAGTTTTTTCTCTAGCGAGCTGCAGGTAATCTTTTAACTGCATTTAACTCCTTCATCGCTGTCCACATCCAAAATATTAATGATTTCTTTGACTTAGAACACAGTATACTTGAGATAAACATAGTAATTTTTTACTCTACCTGTAATGCTATAAGATCGGGAATATTTTACTAATGCCACAAAGTGAATTTGATCGCATGGTAATGATTCAGCAAAAACATGATAAATGATTCAAAAACACATGGTCGCATTACAGGTAGAGAAAAATATTACCATTTTTTTGCGGGAATAAAGAAGCAGAGAAATCTCACCTGGGTAAAGCAGATCGGGAAGGAAAGCTAGCTCGTGTGGAAGGGCAGCTACAGTGGAAGAGCAAATACAGAGGGATTCTAAAAAAATCACGATGATACTCTCTTGGACAGAGCAGCTACCGCGGGAAAAAACCTGATCTGCCGCGGAAAGCCCAGGCGGGAAGGAAGAGAAAACGGAGTAAGCATCGCTGTTAAAGAAGCGGTAATTTTGTTATGAAAATAGCTAATAGGTGGTATGAGTGTAATATTTAAGAATTAGGTGTTAAATATATAATACACAAGTTTTAAAATGGTATGCATGTAAAAATCCCTTGTTGTTTTCTACTACAACACAATTGCATTTTAGTCTTTATATAAATGTCTTGTCGCTTAGGTAAAATGTCCCCTCATTTGTAACATTTAACCTGTACTCGTACATTTTTGCATCAGTGGCTCCTGGTAGAACAAAAAGTTAACAATACCGCCAAAGATATACAAAAAGATATGCCTGGATATGATAATGATCGCCGACAAACCGCTATAAGGAAAAAAAAAACTATCTTCCTAAATAAACGAAATTCAGCACAATCAGTCAACCCCAAAGGAACAAAACGAAGCGATAGATTAAAACCATGCAATCCGATTCAAGAACACAAGGATTATAAACAAAACGGAATGATGAATCAGAATGCGAACCAAAATTCGCGAAGAGATGGGTATGTACGATCGTGGATTAGAGAGAAACTCACTTGAATTTAGGGCTTTTCTCGGAGTTACCAATCCACACCACCTCGATCCCTCGGCATCGGGAGACGGGAGGGTCGCGGAGAGAGGACCGGCTCCTTGCGAGAGAAGCGTGAACCAATGTGTGATTTGTAGCGGTGGAATTCAGTGTGGGGTAGAGTGAGACTGAGGAGGTAATCGTGAGACAGATTTTTTTAAAAGTAACATAAAAGTAATTGTGAGACAGAAATTATTCTTACGTTCTAAAATTCAAAGTAGTAAAAAGCCATCCCAAAAGAAGCCTAAAATTTCTCAATATTATTTATATTATTAAAACTAATAGCATGTGCATTAATTTTAAATTTTACTTAAACATATATAATAGATGGCTTCAATTACACGAGAGAAAAATTGGAATATCAAACTAAACATCGCTTTTAAATATCTTAGAATCAAAGAAATGAATTGTTGATGATATATTGTAAGTATTTATTTAATTTTAATAGGTAAAATTTCTAGATAAATTATATTTTTATATATCACGTAATCATCTTTATTTTTTTAAGCAAAACCATTGCAAAATTTGATAAATTTTGACCCACAAGTCTTTCTTGATTTGTAAAGCAACTAAAGAAAGCATCGTGCTAAAAAGAGCCTTGAGGAAATTGAAATGTATAACTTGGGAATGGGAAAAATCATAGGATATTGACCAATTAAAATGATTTCCCTTGTGTAAGTTATATGTATCAAATGATATTATTACTCTTAATTATAGAAGGATTTTGAACATTGCACTAAATGTGGACTATGAAATATGACTTCAATACTAAAAATAGAAAGAGCTTTAAGGCATTGGTGTTGTTATTAGAGATCAATGATTGTATGCTTGGTTATTACCCTTGTAGAAGGGAATACCAACAACCAAGAAAGAAAGTGTTATGTCGCCGGCCCAGGAGGGACCGGCTGGACCAGTCCTCTTTTACTCCAGGCCGCCCCAACCCCACTTAGGGCGGGATCTGAGCAGGGAAAAGGGGGGAGCAGCAGCCCTTGTGGGCCCAAGCACTTAATGCAATGAGCTTTAGGAGGAAAATTTTGAATTAAGGGGTTGTTTAGGGGTTTTTAATTAGTCCTTTTGCTTTAATTAGGAGTGAAGGTGTAAGTTAGGGTTTCATCTTGACATTGGCTGAAATTTTGAGATTTCCTCTTGGTTTTGAGCTCTAGGCTTTGCTAGAGAGTTTTAGAGAGTTGTTCTTCCTCTCGAATTGAAGAACATTGTATCGTGTGTTGTTTTTATTCATCTACTAGTGGAATACAAGTGAATTGCTTGGTTTTGTCTTAGATTTCCATTCATTTTTCTATGTTTAGTGCTATTTTATGATGTAAACAGCATTAAAACTGTTGTTTGCTCATCCGTTTTGGTTAGGTTTGCTTGCGAACTCAAGTATTACCTTAGTGTTACTTGCGGACTCAAGTATTTCCCATCAGAAAGCATCTGACTTGGCATAAACATTAATCATTGACCCGGGTGTTGTCATCAAACATCAACTTTGATATTGAAGATGGGTGAAAAACTTCTTAGTAGTTGTAGATGTGAAACCTCTTAAGGAAAAGAAGTCAAACTCTTAAACATCGATATATCTTTTGATGTAATGGTTGAAATTTCATTAAGAAACTTCATAGTTAAGCGTGCTCATACCAAAGAAATATTAGGATGTGTGATCTCTTGGGAAATTACACTAACAAAACAAAATTGTGAGGCCCTTAAGCTAAAGTGAACAATATACCAATAGTAAGAGTTTGGGCAGTCGCAAAAAGTATCAGATCAAGTCACCAACTGAAATATGAGAACCAAGTGTTATACAAGGGAAAATGCTACATCATAGAAGCCACATCTTGATCCCTATATGGGATAAAGTACTATGTTATAGGAGCCGCCACTTGAACTTGTATGGGCCACCTCTAGAATCTTATTTGCCTATTGGATGATTATGGGATATGGATACTGACGAGGATGTTAATTACTTAAGTGGGATAGATTGTGAAACCTCTTAAGTAAAAGAAGTTAAAATTTTAAACATCAAGACACCTTTTAGTGTAATGATTGAAATTTCATTATAAAGCTCTGTAGTTAAGTGTGTTTATCCAGAAGAAATCATGGGATGAATAACCTCCTGAAAAATTATACGAACAAGACAAAACCGCGAGATCCTTAGGCTAAAGCTGACAATATCTCGATAGTTAAGAGTTTGGGCTGTTATTGTCATGCCCCAAGATCTAATTTGGAAAGAATGTCAATCCATTACTCAAACAATTTACCAGAGCTATCTAAAACCTTCAATTAAACAGTCTATCAACATCTATAAAATTTAAAACATCAATATACAAGTCGATTCATATCTCCAAAACATCATGTACAACACTCAGGAACTATACTATCAATACAAGTAAAAAAATCTATCCTGTCCTGAGTACAAAAGAATCAAAATCATCAAAAGAACTAAAACCTGAAGATCTGGATCAATTTCTATCTTCTGCTCCCTTGCCCTGACCTGAAAATATCAACCACATATAATGAGCTTTACAAAGCCCAGCAGGTTACCTAATACCTATAACTGAAATCAAAGCACGGCGATGCTATCAATATGCGTGTCAATCAATTAAATCCATTTCAGTCAATGGTCAATGAATCAATGCAATCCGGAAATCAATAGTCAATAAAACCAGTCAATGCAGCAGCAGGCAAATCGGTAAAATCAACTCAATCGATACACGTCAATCTCGAAGAAATCCGTACACAATAGAAAATCAATCGATCTGTCAAATCAGTCAATCCGTCCGTCAAATCAATCCGTCAAATCGAACCAAATCTAATCTATCAAGTTGATAAAATCAATCGGAAAAGCAATACGATAAATCAACAGTAGCAAGTCAAATCAATGTTGAATCAATAGTATCAATGAGTCTATAAATCTATGTCGTACATATCCATATCAATGTCATCAATAATCAATAGTCAAGATTATCCATACTCAAAGATCAATCAATGAAGTCTATAAATCCGTACGAAACAATAAATCAGATCAAATCGATAAAACAGATATCGATAAATTAATAAATCCGTAAGTCAATACAGTAAACATGCTGTTGACCTCCTTTTCGACATCGTTCGCTTACACTATCTTGTCTTGCATTTTGTAGATTGATCCACCTTCCCGTATGTTGCACCGCTGTTGATGAAGGGTCACCTTGCGTATGCTACCTTGGCTCGTCATCGACCTTAGGATTTAGTCATTTTGATCACATGTTGCCCTCTTATCATGTTTCAAAATACATGTGGTCGGGTCGATAACGTTTCGATGTGATTTCACGCATTTGGGCTTTTATCGCGCATCTTTGCTTCGTACTTAATATCTTTTGATCCGAGCCACATTTTGCTTAACTGATTGCTCGAGCGAGTTAGGATTGTCAAGATCTTTCAAACGAACAAATCCGTGCTCAAATCATATTTTGTTTGGCGCATGTCAAGGAGAGAGAAAGTGAGATTATCGTTATGTATATTATTATTTAAATATATAATAAAAAATAATAATATTAAAAAAAACAAGGAAATTAAATACTTTTTTTAGTTAATTTGAAACTAAGTGTAATAAATTATGTTTAGATAAAATATATAATAAACATACGACTTGATCATTTTAAAATAAATTAAATTTAAGTTTAAATTTAAAATATAAAATTAAATATATGATCATGATTAATTTAAAGTTATATATGATAAATCAACTTTGAATAAATATATGATTAGTAAATATTAATAAATGTTGAATGAAATATATATATTTATTTAAATTTATTTCTATCTTTTAGTTTGTATACAATATAATTTTTAACGTTATACTTTCATCTCTCCAAATCGGGTAATTCCACATCCAATGGTTAGCTTGATAAACTCAATCATAGCCATTTGATCAAGGATTTTCTAAACAAAATTTAATTTGGACCCTTTGATTATGAATTTTTCAAGAGAGCTCTCAGCATATATGATTTCATCTCAGGTTTTGCAAGGAGATAGAGACACAGCAGCCGGCCCTAGCCCCTCTCCCGACTCCAGAGAGCCTCACGCCTTTCTCAACACAGCCAACTCCTCTCAGATTATTAGGCAGTCGCCAATGCCATGCCTAGTTTGCCGCCGATCTGGCTCCTCTTCTTCCGAAGGGCCGAACAACTCACTGTCGTCTCCTCTCCGACGATCAAGCGGCTTCTTCTCTTGGATTCTCACGCGCATAGCAAAAGGTCCTCCCTCCGCCTCATGCAGCCGGCCAACAAAAACTTCAAGAGCGACGGGTCGCTGCCCTCCCGCTGCCAGTCGAGGCACCTTTGACCCAGCTCTTACACTCGACACCGAGCCCCTCTCCGACGTCGGTCTCGACCCAAGCTATTCGCTGCCGCCTTCCAAACCGGCAAACCATCCGCCGCCGATGTTAGATCCGAGCCCGACATCCGTCCCGCCATTCCACTCGCTGCCGCCGACGACGGTTCTCTCGAACCACTCCGCCTTCCAACTCCCCTGCTGCCACTCTCCCGGCCACGATGTCGAGACCGTCGCCGGCACCAGATCTTCCACCACCAGCCGACCAACTGGAGTTGCTACTAGTAAGAACGCAGGGTGATGGGCGCTGCCTCCATTTACTGATGATATGTAAATCAAGAGGTTTCTACGTTGCTTACGGGTTGAGATTACGGTACACCCTTTGTGCATTAAAAAAAATCTCCTGTATTCTTTGGCTATAAATTTAAAACTTAGTTTTCACATTCATTTTTTTTTTATTTCTTCGTACTAAAAAAAGAGAATGTGTTTGCTAACTTATTGAAATATGTGAAGGTGTTATTTTTTTTTTATGTTATTATTATTATTATTTTTAAATTCCTGCTAACGTATTGAAAGGATTAAGTTTGCTTATATCTAGAAATTTTCACTATTGCATTTAATATTAAAACATATGTGAAGATTTTATAATAAGATAATTAAGTATATCTGTCACACAAATTTTAATATGGAAAAGTACATCTTAATTAAAAAAAATTTGTTTTTCGGATGATACTCCTTGTAGATTAATATCATTAAATTGTCAATATATTTGGAGAAGATTAATTCAGATAATATCTTTAGACGAATGACAGAAACTTCTTGCTTAAGTACATTATTTTATAAAGCAGTTGCTAATTATAAAAGCCAACCCTTTATGTAATATAAATGTTCATAGAGTTGAGAGGCTCTTTTCAAGCTCGTTAATTCTGCTTTAGGTCCAAGTAAATCTAAGCTCCATTTATTTTGAATTTTGTCCTCTGTAAGTTTTATAAATAAAAATTATTATTATTATTTTCTTAATTCTGAAAGCACTGCTCTCTTGAAATAGTGTCGAATCCTGTTTAAAATCTCTCATCTCATTTCTCTTTTTGTTTGTTGAGAGAGAATGATGAATTAGTATAAACAAATATATAGCATCTTGTTATTGCCGTGATTAATTGCCTTGAAATATAGTTAGACTTTCAATCAGAAATAAATTGGCAATGGAGTTCTCAAGAGATAATGATAGCAATATGTTTAGGTTCCATATAATAATAAAAATTATCTCAATCTTAATATATTTGTTGAATATATATATATATATAAAGGTATAACATGTAAAATTTATTTATTTAAAGGGACAGATGTGGATAATAAAAAAGGGATACATAAATAGATGATTGAGTTATTTGTATTCTCATGATGTATATTAATTTTCATGATAGACATTTGAGTGTGTTCGGTAGCCTTCATTGATTTGGCTCTGTAGTATTCTTGCTTTATATTTTGAGTGGCACTGGTTATGTGCATGTATATTGCACAATGTACATTTGGAAGCTTGGCTTCTTCAACTAGGAGAAAATTACTTCATCAACATTCTTTTGTCGGAATTAAACACTTTCTTATTTTAATAACTTTATAGTCATATGTTAACATGTATGTGATATTCATAGTTAATCTTGTTCGCAAGTTATTTGATAGTTAATAAATCTTGGTTGATTTTAAAAATGTTTTGGATCCGTTTATGCTCTAGAATTCAATGAATGATAATTGGATTACAGATGCCTCTATTTATATTGATGAAGTTTTCATCCCACATTCACTTTTGGGATAAAAGTTCATAAATGAAATTGAACATTCGTATCATCTATATGACTTAGCTTGTATGTTAAACAAGATAAGAAATATTTCATGTAAATGGCTTGCAAATGTTAACTCTCTCATGTGCAATAGATCATGCTATAGCTAGTTATCCATTGCCTAATGACATCGGACATCATTTCTCATGTCATTCTCGTATTACTAGTATGTAACATATATAAAGTATTTGCACTAATACATGGGAGTTGCATCCTAATGTTAGATTTCGCTAATTAGCATGTAATTAAATGTATCATAATTCATATGATTATTGCTTTAAATATAACTTCACTTAATAATATTATAGATTTAAGATGATGTATAGTTGGAACGATTTCTTTCTCATGTCTTGTTTACATACGTGATTATTATTGCATGTTATCTTCAATTGTACATTGAAAGTTCGATGGGGATGTTAAGCCCTTATGAACTTATTCCCAAAGCTAATTAAGAGAGAGGTGATTTGGAAAAGAAGAATCTTTTAAACAAAGACAAAAACCTAAACCAAAATCACCACAAAAAGTGCGGAAGAAAAATAAATGCGGAAGCGATAATAAGAAAAGAACACACCGGATTTATAGTGGTTCGGTCAAACCTTGACCTACGTCCACTCCTTGGAGGCACCCTCCAAGTATTGCACTAACACAAGTGTCTATACTGGATTTTTTGTACTGCTTTCTTTTAGTTCTTCTTTCTGCACTGTGGTTGTGACGTTAGAATACCCATAGGTTAGACACGCTCTTTTATACTAATGTTGTCTGCCTGTAGGTGGTCGTGCTCATATAGCGCTAAAGGAGGCTAAAAATTAATAAATCATATATAATTGCTTTAGGTACCTGCTTCAGCTGCTTAGCCCCCAATAATTAGAGCACGGCCAAGTGATTGATATGAGCATTTTAATTTATATATATAACTGCTTGGGTGAAATTTTATTATAACTGCTTAGGATAACCCCTGCAAAAGAGTCTAGATTTTTCTATTTTATCAATGTGATGTATTTGAGATGTAAATATTGTGAAAATTTAAAATAAGACATTTTTAAAGAGATAGGAATTCAAAGGGAAAAGTAAACCCCTACAATGGGGTTTCCTTTTTCATTTGGATATCCTTTTGGAGCACTCACTACGAGGAGTCCAAAAAAAAAAAAAAAAGTAAACCCCTACAGGGGGTTTCCTTTTTTTCACTTGGGTATCCTTTTGGAGGAGTCACTATGAGGAGCCCGAAGAGCTGAAGATGATCCAAAGACGAATCAAGGAAAAGAAGAAGAAGACTGAAGAAGTTTAAAAATGCATTATTTTAAGATTTGCGTCATTTCCGGATTGTTGTCGGTGGAGCCCGGCCACCATTACTTATTGTACTCTGTGATGTAATATTGTATGACATTTGCCATGGACACTCTCTTTCGTGGGCTTTTATTGTTTTTGTTGTGCTTTCTTTACTTTGTTTGCGTATTAGAACTGCATGCTTTTTTCTATGTTTCTTAAATTACTTTGTTTGGGTGTGGCTCAGACGGAGTCAGCGTTAGGCTCTTTAGGATGTTAAATTTTCTATAAAGTTAAAATTTATTTAAGCAAGATAAAAAGTGAATATAGGATTAAAATCAACTAATTTTTCTAAAAATTAATGCATGATTCCTTTAAAGGGGTCACTTTTTTTTTAAATTATAATAAATAAGCCCTGCTCACTTTACAGTGACTACTGGCCAGTCCTGATTGGCCTTACCTACACATGCATAGCCTTGAGTTAGCATATAGATTTTTCTTTTGGAACATAGAGGGATAGTTTACTTTGCATAAGCATAGTACCATTCATAGTCGGGCTTGATACCCATTTCCTTTTTTTTCTCCTACCACTCTTGCATTTGCATAAGACTTGATAACATGGATTTAATACGCTAGGTGGAGTTTAGCTGGTACCCCTTTCCGAGCAGGGTGGTAAATCCAGGTCGGGGCTGCTTAGATCCCTAGTGGGGTTTAAGTTATAAGTCCCCTAGGTGTGTCTCTTTCATCTGTGTTGAATTCTGAGTCCGTCATTTCTCTTAGGATAGTAATCAGATTTTCGATATTTTAAACTCAAAATTTTAATCATATTTTTATCCATTCAAAAAGGTCTAATCATCATTAAAGATAAATAGAAGAGACTCTTTGGAATAGAATTTATGAACTTTTTTTTTTGTGCACCAAATTAAGAAGTGAATAATGCATCATCCTTAATCGAGAGTTTTCCTAGGTCAAAGCCTAGGATGTAATTAACTACGAGGGCTTGCGCCCGTAGGAAACCGATCCCCACAATCAAATAAACCATATTCGATGCTGATGTATCGAATAGGGGAAATCTCGTGAACTTTTGGGTTATAGATATTATTATCCATCGAGATTGGTAGGTGAAAGCCGCTATACTCCATGGCTAATCGTATCTATAACTCCATCTGCTCTTCCATCGGCCTGCTTGTGTCGATTGTAAAGGTCTACGACCATTTTGTCCTTCGGGATAGTGTGATCGTACTCTTTGCATTCGAACCACACGAGCAGAATCCTTTCGGAGACCCACACATGCATTTCAATACTATAATACTGAACAAGTACAAACAACTGGCTATGTTGCTGTTGTATAATCCATATTGCTGTTGTAGATATCCATATACATTGGTTCTATCAATAAGAGTCGTCACTCTTTTCGCCCGTCGGCATATCAATAAACTCCTTATAACTCCCAATCAATATCAATAATCAATGTTTAAAGGAAAGCCCGTCGGCCCACCATCCTGTACAGGTCAATCAATCTCCAACCATTATTCAACCAGGTTCCACTTGTATTTCAGTATCAATAGGCAATTCAATAATCAATTCAAGAATCAATCAATAATCAATTCAATAATCCATATTAAAGCAATCTAGAACAATCATATCAATAGTCATGCACATATCAATTCAATCTATCAATTTCGAGAAAATCAGAAATCGTACGAAAATCGGGCAGAGTAACGGCAGTCTATCAAATTTACACAAAAATCCTGCAAAAAGGCACAAATTCCAAATTTCTCCAAATTACAATAGAATATTCACGACATCAATACCAGACTATTATTCTATAGAATCCAAATCAAATCAAGTCATGATATTTTTCTATTCAATTAAAATCGCGTAGAATCAATTTCGACCAGTAAAATCTTCGTAGAAAATACTCAAATCGTGTACAATAGTCATATCTATAACATACCAAAAGTTGTGCGGTGAAAATTGTGTCAAAACGAAATCATGTCCAAAATTCGACTACGAAAACACAAAATAATGCACAACTCGGTCAAAACACAACATCTCTGAAAACAGAAATAGGATTCGGAGTCCTTACCACGAGATCTTCACTTTTCCCAACAGCGGCGTCGGACGAAAAGCGCTCCGCGGTCTCCGAAAACCAGCTTTTCCTCTTTTCCCTTTCTCTTTCTCTCTCCTCAAAATATCTGGTTTTATAAAATTTGATTTTCTCTCTCCTCAACACGACTGATTTCAGCTTTATAAAACTCAGATCAGCCCGGCCGATCACCATATCGTCCCGGGACGATCAGACCAATTTTGATCGTCCTGGACCGTTCCAGGGCTATGCTCAGGACGATATTTTGGAACAATACAGATCGGCATGGACGATCTCAACATCGTCCTGGACGATCCTGTCCAGAAATCATTCCAGAAAGTACTCCAGAAATCAGCTGTTTTCACTGCACTGATCGGCCTGGACGATCTCAACATCGTCCTGGACGATCCTGGGAGGAAAATCCAAATCAGAGAGGAACAGTAAGAGAACGAGATCTCACAATCTCCCCACCTTAGAAAAATGTCGTCCCGACATTTCCCTACAGGTACGAAGCAAAAACAACACAAAACAAATAGATCCAAATCCAAATCCAAATCAAAACTCGTCGAAATCCATACAAAACATACAATGCGATCAATCAAATGTCAATATGCAATGATCAAATGTCAATGTCAATCGGTTAGTCAAATCAATCTTACCAGTAGAATTTTCTGGTCGTTGTTGATCCTCACGATGCTGTACACTCTGTAGACTGTAGATGCGTGGCACCACTGGAGGAAGTGCAGGAGGTCGTGGTGCAACTATCTCTCTCTGATCTCTGACAGCTCTATCATCCATCCGGTTCCCTGATCTCTCACTATAAGCCCTCGAGCCAACAGTCCTCTGTTGTCCTGTACCCGTGCCAGAATCAGTCCTTCCACCCAGTCCTTTCTGAGGACAATCTGCTGCTTTGTGCCCTTGTTGTCCACAGTGAAAACACTGTCCCGTCAACAGGTAGCACCGACCTGCATGTCGTCTACCACAGTGAATGCACGCTCCAGAACTACCAGACGATACTACTGATGCAGATCACGCTGCAGATCCCGATGCAGATCGTGATGCAGATCCCTTCGAATCATCGTACCTGCTTCTTTTCTCTCTATCTCTGTCTCTACCAGAATCATCTCGTCGTACCTCATCTCTCCTCCTCCTGGTATCCTCGTACCTCGATACCGATGTCGCCAAATCAATCTCTATCAATCGGGCTCGCTCCACCAGCTCAGAAAACTCATGTATTCGAAAAGGTACTAGTGGATGCCTCAGCTCTCTGTTCAATCCGTGCAGAAATCTATAACACTTTTCCTCGGCAGTAGGAATCAGATGAGCAGCGTACCTCGCAAGTGCAGTAAACTCGGCCTCGTACTGCATCACTGACTTGCGGCCTTGCTCCAATCTCATGAAAGCTTCCTGCATCTATCGCTGAGCTGACGGTGGTACAAACCACATCCTGAATACTACAGTGAACTCATCCCAGGTGATCTCAGCATTGGTCTTCCCCTGGAATTTCTCTCTCTGCTGTCCGATCCACCATCTCTCTGCCTCACCCTTAAACAAGAACACAGCCAATGGTACTTTTCTATTCCCTAGACACTGCATGCTGTCAAAAATCTTTTCCACCCTCATAATCCAATCCTCAGCAGCCTGGGGTCTCACAGCCCCTTTGAACAACGGAGGCTTCAGCTTATGAAACATCTGTAAGTGTCTGTCTGTCTCTTCTTCTTTGCTACCACTCATTTTGCTCTGAGCATCCCCCATTACATGTGCAATCGCAGTAGCCAACTGCATCATACTCTCTGAAGGTACTGGAGCTCCGCTGTGTTGCTCATTCGGTACACTGGATTCAGCCGGAGGATCCATATCTTTTCACCTGCATAATTCAGAACAAATGATACACACATGCAATGATGTATGCCAATGAAGCTCTTAAAGCTACCCAATCTACCCAATTCTCAATCCAAACCTACAACTCTGGTAACAATCCATTCTTCCAATAACACTGCTCTGATACCAATCTGTCATGTCCCAAGATCTAATTTGGAAAGAATGTCAATCCATTACTCAAACAATTTACCAGAGCTATCTAAAACCTTCAATTAAACAGTCTATCAACATCTATAAAATTTAAAACATCAATATACAAGTCGATTCATATCTCCAAAACATCATGTACAACACTCAGGAACTATACTATCAATACAAGTAAAGAAATCTATCCTGTCCTGAGTACAAAAGAATCAAAATCATCAAAAGAACTAAAACCTGAAGATCTGGATCAATTTCTATCTTCTACTCCCTTGCCCTGACCTGAAAATATCAACCACATATAATGAGCTTTACAAAGCCCAGCAGGTTACCTAATACCTATAACTGAAATCAAAGCACGGCGATGCTATTAATATGCGTGTCAATCAATTAAATCCATTTCAGTCAATGGTCAATGAATCAATGTAATCCGGAAATCAATAGACAATAAAACCAGTCAATGCAGCAGCAGGCAAATCGGTAAATCAACTCAATCGATACACGTCAATCTCGAAGAAATCCGTACACAGTAGAAAATCAATCGATCCGTCAAATTAGTCAATCCGTCCGTCAAATCAATCCGTCAAATCGAACCAAATCTAATCTATCAAGTCGATAAAATCAATCGGAAAAGCAATACGATAAATCAACAGTAGCAAGTCAAATCAATGCTGAATCAATAGTATCAATGAGTCTATAAATCTATGCCGTACATATTCATATCAATGTCATCAATAATCAATAGTCAAGATTATCCATACTCAAAGATCAATCAATGAAGTCTATAAATCCGTACGAAACAGTAAATCAGATCAAATCGATAAAACAGATATCGATAAATCAATAAATCCGTAAGTCAATACAGTAAACATGCATTTCAATACTATAATACTGAACAAGTACAAACAACTGGCTATGTTGCTGTTGTAGAATCCATATTGCTGTTGTAGATATCCATATACATTGGTTCTATCAATAAGAGTTGTCACTCTTTTCGCCCGTCGGCATATCAATAAACTCCTTATAACTCCCAATCAATATCAATAATCAATGTTTAAAGGAAAACCCGTCAGCCCACCATCCTGTACAGGTCAATTAATCTCCAACCAATATTCAATCAGGTTCCACTTGTATTTCAGTATCAATAGGCAATTCAATAATCAATTCAAGAATCAATCAATAATCAATTCAATAATCCATATTAAAGCAATCTAGAACAATCATATCAATAGTCATTCACATATCAATTCAATCTATCAATTTCAGGAAAATCAGAAATCGTACGAAAATCGGGCAGAGTAACGGTAGTCTATCAAATTTACACAAAAATCCTGCAAAAAGGCACAAATTTCAAATTTCTCCAAATTACAATAGAATATCCACGACATCAATACCAGACTATTATTCTATAGAATCCAAATCAAATCAAGTCCTGATATTTTTCTATTCAATTAAAATCGCGTAGAATCAATTCCGACCGGTAAAATCTTCGTAGAAAATACTCAAATCGTGTACAATAGTTATATCTATAACATACCAAAAGTTGTGCGGTGAAAGTTATGTCAAAACGAAATCATGTCCAAAATTCGACTACGAAAACACAAAACAATGCACAACTCGGTCAAAACACAACATCTCTAAAAACAGAAATAGGATTCGGAGTCCTTACCACGAGATCTTCACTTTTCCCAACAGCGGCGTCAGACGAAAAGCGCTCCGCGATCTCCGAAAACCAGCTTTTCCCTTTCTCTTTCTCTCTCCTCAAAATATCTGGTTTTATAAAATTTGATTTTCTCTCTCCTCAACACGACTGATTTCAGCTTTATAAAACTCAGATCGGCCCGGCCGATCGCCATATCGTCCCGGGACGATCAGACCAATTTTGATCGTCCTGGACCGTTCCAGGGCTATGCTCAGGACGATATTTTGGAACAATACAGATCAGCCTGGACGATCTCAACATCGTCCTGAACGATCCTGTCCAGAAATCATTCCAGAAAGCACTCCAGAAATCAGCTGTTTTCACTGCACTGATCGGCCTGGACGATCTCAACATCGTCCTGGACGATCCTGGGAGGAAAATCCAAATCAGAGAGGAACTGTAAGGGAACAAGATCTCACAGTTATTATGGATACCAAGGTTGATTTTAGTGGTGAATATTATCCTTATTGTCATATGTGTTGCCATTAGTGTTGATAGCAATAACTTTGTAAACATCAATTATCATTGACTTTGTTAGCATTAATGATCAGTGACATTGTTGTCAATAGTAAGCCAATAATTTATTATTATCGATAGGTATCAATAATGTTGATGATAATTGAAGATGACATTGTTGGCAAACATTAGCAATATGAGAGATGACAAGCAACAAAATTAATGGGCCTGATAATGACATCGGTGACAGGCAATGACCTTGGTGGAATTGGTATGCATTGACATTATTAGCAACTTGAGTTTTAACATTGGTGGCCATGTTGGTAAAGATCATATTGGCATTGATCAGTGTTAGTGATGGCATTAACAATATGTGTTGATTTTGTTAGCAATATTTACCATGAACTTGGGTGTTAGTGTCATTCTTCAAGCTTAATAGAGATGATAAGTGACAGCATTATTGGTGATGATAGGTATTACATTATTTGCAATGACAGGGTAAAAGCTTTGTTGCTATTGCTAAGCACTAGCATTGGAGTCAAGGTAAACCATCAATGTTGTTGTCGAGGAGAGTAATGACCTTGTTGATAACATTGGGTGTTAGGGTTGAAGTTGAACTTGTTTTCAACAAGAAGAGATAACCTTGTTAGCATTAGTGGACATCAATGCTATTGTCGATGACATGCTCTGGCCTTTTAGTGGACATGAAATGTATTCGAAGAACTATTAAATTACATATTAATGAAGTATTTTCTAAAAATAAATCAAATCTTAATATTTTAATATTGTGTAATGGATGATATAAACATGACATACAAGCTAATTAATTATTTGTAAAAAAAAAAAAATAACAAAGCAACTGAATGATGATACAAATAAGTATTTATTTTAAGGAACTCGAAATAGTGTCAGAGAGTAATAAGAATAAGATTAACCTAATATTGAATGTGATGCACCACTTTAATAAAAGCACTATCAATTTAATTTCCAACTGAGTTATTATCATGCTCCGGGATCTAAAATAAAAGAATTTAATTTTTATTCTCTTTACTATCTTTTTCAAAATTTTAACAACTAAATCATTGATAACTAGAGATGATTAATTGCATCGAAAAAATATAAAATAGAAATAAACATAATTACATTTCTATAGTCAATATTTATATATTGTTTCAAAGTCTAAAGTCAAAAACAATGTATATAATAGCCACAACATGCTACAAAATAACATATAACTCAATAGCTAAAAAATAAAACTAAATTAACACCACTGTCTACCCTTATACTACAAGCTCCTTGTATTTATATGAAATTATATAAAATCGCATAATGAGCATAAAAGACCAGCAAATATAATCAAAACTTATCAATGTATTTAATGCAAGACAAAAGAATCAATATGTCATCTCCAATTTTAGTCAATATCAATCAAGAATTAATAGTAAAGCCAAAGGAGGTCTATTAACTAGAAGGAAAATTGATAAAAATGACTATCAATTCATGAGCCATTAATTCCATACTAGTTTAGTCAAATTTATATCAATTTTATTTATCAAAACAACTCAACGCGCTATCATGTAAATGCAATCATGAATGTGATTATGAAGAGCAAGACATAATATCCAATTATAATGCAACATTCCATTGCTCAATTTGTTATTCAATAGTTATATCAATCCATTAGTATTCATCAATCATATATTTTTATTATGTATATTAATAATTTGTTTCGAGCAGGTGACTTTCAATGAATCAATGAAGAGTCATTACTTTGTATCCATTGGTGTAATCCAGGCAATCAGTTACAGGGTAACATCTAGGATTATACCACTAACTTTTTATTTTTAAGGAAAGTTTGTCAACCCATCATGTTGGGCAAGGTATTATATTTTAAGAGTCAAATCATATTAATTATAATGTTAACTATCAATTTTTCTTGCTTAGATGCAAATGTATGTACATGCCATATTTATCTCATATATTAGTTTATATCATTTGCTATGCGAAATACAATTTAATATATGAAATACAGTAATCCATGAAATCCAATAAAATTTATATACTATGCATTAATTTAGAAAATCATAACTACCAATTTACCCGATGAAATTCAATGATATTACAATCAAAATACTCGTTAGGATCTTATCTATCATATAGAATAAATTATACGGCGAAAACTCGATAATTTATGAGAATGATATATTTTTATCAAAATTGGAAAGATTAAAATCGATAATTCATGAGAATAATATATTTTTATCAAAATTTGGAAGATTAAATTGAAAATAAGAGTAAGAGTATAATCACATATTTCAATTAAAACAAAATTCATTAAAGAAGCGACAGATGAAACCACCTCGAAGAGCTTTCTCTATCACCTTCTCTCTCCCTTCTTTTCTTCCCTTACCCAGCTCCTTCCTTAGCAAGAAAAAAAAAAAATAGCAAGGAGAAGATGGCTAAGTGGATATATATATATATATATATATATATATATATATATATATATATATATATATATATATATATATATATATATAATATTTTTTATTGCCTAGCATCGCATGCTCATTCTATGGTTACTGTAGAATAGAGAGCATTTGCACCACCACATATAATTCTGGTGCCCCAGCCAATGGCGGAGCCAAAAAATTTATCAAGGGGGGGCTTAAATTATTTTATTAAAATTTTTCCTCAACTTTTTTCATCCAGGCTTGGGACCGACAAAGGCAGTTTTAAATTTTTTTTATTAATAATCATCCAAAAACAATATTAAATATAAGATTTTGAACAACTTACAATTTATAACATCCACTCTTCATATTCTGAAAGTGTTGAATGATTACTTCATTATCAATAGAATCCAAAATTTCTTTTTCAACATAAGCAATTAATAAATCATTCATCTATTGATCGTCAATCCTATTTCACAGCCAATTTTTTATAATATGCATGATAGAAAATGCTTTTACAATGCTTGTTGTAACAACTGGTAATACCAATGTCAATTCCATTAGTTTAAAAACAACAGGATATATTATATCCTTCATACTTTGGATAATTTTCTTAGCAAGACTTCCAATATCTTTTAATGAGATGAACTGATCATCAGATCGCATATCAATGATATAAGTATCTAATTGATTTTCAAGAACTGCCTAATCAAGAAGACTAAAAATCAGCTGGATAAAACTGTGTCATTCGAATCAACTTGTTTTTGTTGAATGCATGAAATATGTTATTAGGATTCAAACATGCACTCGAATAAGCTTTTCGTTATGATCTTCAACCTTATTGCTATTGTCATTTGATGTTTTTGAAATGGAAGATCGTTTGAAATATCTCTCCATAATATTCGCACTCAAAGATGCCTTAAGATTACTCTGATTATATATCTATTAAGAAATCAAACAAGATAATACATTACACATAAATAAAACTTACATAATCAATCTTATAAATGCAAAGAAACAAAAAATAAAACTTATTACCGGGCGTACCAGATGGATAATGTAATAAAATTATCATTTATAATTCAAACATAAAACTTGCACAAACAAGTCCAAGAAACTAAATTCAAACAAAATAAAATCAAAGATCCAGGCAAAATTCTCACCTATAGGCTAGAAACTAAATCTACCATTTTATTTGTTGAATAAGATAAGATCATGGAAAATGAAAAAGAGAAATACCTCTCGGCTGTAATTTGTCCGAGCAAAGCATTGAAGTAGGAAGATCTTCGCAAAGGAACAAGCCTATTTTAGCGAACAATGATATAATGCCACATTATAACTTATAAAATAATAAAAAAAAACCTCTCGGCTGTAATTTGTCCAAGCAAGTCGACTCAAAAGGACTGAGAATCGTCAGGTCGAGGCGCGCAGGGGATGTCCGGGAGGAGATGGCACGCCGTCCAGCAGTAGTCCACCGCCGGTCGCCGCTGCGAGTTGCGATGAAACCCTTCGTGGAAAAATTATTGCGTCCTCCCACCTGACGTAGAGTTACATCAGGTAGCCTATGATATATTGCCACGTGCACTTACTCTTGACCGACCTGGGAGTTTGCGTAGCTCGGTATTACTAGGTATTGGTCGATTTTGTAAGTGCACATGGCGACATATCATAGGCTACCTGATGTAGCTCTACGTCAGGTGGGAGGACGCAATAATTTTTCCTTCGTGCGACTGTGCGAGTGCGAGAAAGAATGCGTCGGGAGTGAGCCGAATGAACAGCTGGAATACTGAACCGGACGATAAACATAAAAAACTGGATACTAATACATATACTTAATACTTAATAATAATATAACTGGTTTTTTTAAATTTTTTTTTTTTTCAAATAAGATCATTTAAAACTTTTGGGTTGTTATAACTATTTGCATATTATGATCTTAGTTTTTTTTTTTAAGTGAGATATCCTTATTAATTAAACATCATGCTCTTATATATATGACAACTACTATATTTTAATTCATCATAAATAGTTATTATGATATATTTTATCATTAAACATTTGATATTTTTAATAAAAAATAATCAGATCATAATCAAAATAAAAATATAAGGTTTTTTAAATAATTATTTTATAAATGTTAATGATCAAAATATAAAGTATGATAAAATCAAATGAATTTATCTTAAAACTTATTTACTAAATATTTCAAAATAAAAAATAAAAAATCGACTTAGTTACTAGCATAGACATAAGAATGTACTTAAATTTTAGGACAATTACATATATAGCATTCAAATATTAACTATTTATAAAATTATCACCCTCCTATTTTATATTATTTTAAATTATAATCTAAAATTTCAATTTAATAAATTTTCAATAATTTTATTGTGACCGGGGCTCTAAATGAGTTGAGTCAAGTTCTTGCTTAATCGAACAAGAGTTCGAACTCGAGCTCAAGTGAAAATATAAGACTAGAGCTCGACTTGAATGCTCAAACTTGATAAGAAAGCTATATATTTACTTTTTTTTCTTAGCTTAATTTCTTATTTTGAATTTAGAAAAAAAAAATAATTATTAGATTAATATAAATGAGAACGTGTTAATTGTTATCATTCGAGCTAGCTCGAAAAGACACAACTCCCCTTGGCCTATTGGTTGAGAGCTTAGGCTTCCAACTAAGAGGTCCAAGGTTCGAGTCCATGTGTATGCGTTATGTGTGTGAGTTTGTCTTAAATGGCCTAAATGTCCCAAAAAAAAAAAAAAAAAAAAAAAAAAAAAAAACTAGCTCGAAAAGCAGACGAGCCACCAAGTCGCCCGCGCCCGTGCCCGTGCCCGCGACGCAGCCGGAGTGGAATTACCGCAGCTTCTTCCATCGTATCCTGGCAGATCTTTCATCTATTCCTTATTACGACGAGTGCCAAAACCCATGAGCGGGGCGGCGGCGGTATCATCTTTACCGGCCAAGGCCGTCCTCGGCACCGCCGGAAGCCACAGAGCTCGGCTGAAGGTCGCTGTCAAAGAATGGGGCAGATCCGATGTTCTCAAGCTTAGCTACGCGCTCGATCTCTTCCAGAACTTGCTCGATACTGATCCAAAGCCGCCCATCTATTCATTCAATACAATCCTTATCGGCATCTCCCGGATGAAGCAATTCCCCGCTGCAATCTCCCTTTTTAACTCCATGAACCGCGCTGGCGGCATTTGCCCAAACTCCCACACATTCGGCATTCTCGTCGATTGTTGCTGCAGGATGCGAAGCGTCGATCTCGGCTTCGGCATATTTGCCGCCATGTTGAAGCGCGGCTGCGGCCCCAATACTGTGGTATTTACATCCTTGATAAGGGGCCTCTGCTACGAACACCGGATCAATGATGCCGTCGCGCTGTTCGACGAAATGCCCCTTATGGGATGTCCACCCAACGTCGTCACTTTCACGACCCTAATCAAGGGAATCTCAAGTAGCGGCAGCGGCAAGTCTGCCATTGTCCTGGACCTGCTCCGCAGGATGTCGGAGATAGGCGGCGCTTGCAAGCCTGATGTGGTGGCGTACACTGCTGTCATTGACGCGCTTTGTAAGGACGGTGACTTGGAAAATGCTTCTGAGCGTTTTCAAGAGATGGAAGCGTTGGGGATTCATCCTAATGTCTTCACTTACAGCGCGATCATTGATGCTTACTGTAAAGGCGGCTCTTTGAAGAAGGCGGTGAGTCTGTTTGAGGAAATGGTTGTGAAAGGCGTTTCCCCGAATATTGTTACCTGTAATACTGTCATCGATGCACTCTGCAGACATGGAGCGGTGGAAAAAGCCGCAGAACTTTTTGACCTGATGAAGCTCGCTGGGTTCCCCCCGGATGTTGTCACCTTTAACAGTATCGTTTATGCCCTCTGCAAAGAAGAATTGGCTGTTGAAGCTCATAAGTTTCTGGATTTCATGTCTGATAATGGTGTGGAGCCGGATGCCGTGACATACACAGCTTTAATGGATGGATACGCCAGGATAGGAAAAACGGACGATGCCCTGAATGTTTTTGATCTAATGGTTTCTAAAGGGAAAAAACCGGATGCCGTTACTTACTGCATATTGATCAATTTATATTTGAGGACAGAAAAGACAGATTTAGCTTTAAAGATATTTGATGATTTGCCCAAGAAGGGATTTGAACACACTGCCACTATATGTAACGTTGTATTGACTGAGTTGTATCGTGTGGGACGAGTAGCTGATGCTAAAAGAACACATGAGAAAATGGTGGCTGCTGGTGTTACTCCAGATATTGAAACCTACCATGCAATTATTCGAGGACTTTGTAAAAACCATTGCGTTGATGAGGCAATGGATATATTTCAAGTCATGCAATCCCAAAATTTCAAAGCTGAAGTCAAGACCTTCAACTTCATGATGGATGGGCTGTACAAAGCTGGTAAGTATAAGTTGGTTAGGGATCTCTTTGATGGACTTCCTGCCAAAAGTTTGTCACCTGACGCTTTCTCCTATACTGTATTGATGAATTCTCTTATAAGTGATGGTTTGCTGCATGAGTTTGAGGAGTTGTATCAATCAATGGAGAGATCTAAATGTATTTTAGATTCAACTATGCTCAATACTATTGTTCAGAGCTTACTCAAGAAGGGAGATATCAGGAAATCCATTGATTTTCTTAATAGAATGGAAAAGCAGAAATTTTCTCTTGAAGAGACCACGGTTTCACTATTAAATTCTTTGCTCAAGGAGAACGAAAATTTTCAAGAACATCTGAAGTCACTAGCTGATTTTCCACGGAAAAATGCTAATTTTAGGGATGAGGTTTGTATCAATTCATTGATCGAATGTTTCAAGGCGTATTTGCTACAAGATGAAGCCTCAAGAGAGTGATGGTACAGTTGTCTTTGCTTGATATGTCAAATGGTTAGCAAATTGACAACTCCATGTTACATGCAACCTTTGTGAGGACGAGGCTCTCAGCACACTATTATCAATAGAAAGTTATGCAGTCCATCGGTAAATTTATAAGCAATACAATTATTTTCTCCTATTTATTCTGATTTTTGTTATTAGATACACATTATTGCATCCCTGTGCTGCCTTCGAGTTCCAGTCTAACATCTAGAAGTATGGATTAAATTTTTAATAGTTCCATGCCTGTCCAGCAATTAGAAATACACATTTTGTATGCTTGTGTAGTTTCTATATTTTCTTAAAAATGTACTAGCATATTTTTTTGATTTTTGTTTTTTCAAGGCATTGAAAGGAATAATATTATGATACTTGAGCTCTATTCTGAGAAGCAAACTTTACTGAATTTAGCAATCGAAGGCTTGCATTTTACCATTGCCACAGGCTCCAGAGTTATTGATCCAAATTTTATAAGTTGATAGGTTTGCCATGGAAGTTGAGGTTTCACTGAATGCTTATGTATTTGTACTATTTTACCATCATATTATTGAAGTATTTATGCGCAAAATATGTTAAATTTTTTATGGTCATTGCTAAATAAGCTCTAATATCTACACCATTCTGAGTGCTGTTTTTGAGTGAACTTAAGATGTTATTGTTTATTGCAAATCATAATAAATGTCGAGCAACTTTTTCTAGTTCTTCGTGCATTTTTTAGATTTACAAATTGGGTATGTGTTTGAATAGCTCAACTCTAAACCTTATTGAATTATTGAACTAATGGATTATTAGGCCGGTTCTCACTGAATTGGCCCGGGGGGGGGGGGGGGGGGGGGGGGGGGGGTTACAGGAGGCGGACAAAACCACCCCCTTTGGTTTGCTGCCGAAGCTAGTGGACCCCACTAGGCATCCAATTAGGGAAGGAGAGGGGGGCAGGGGCTAGGTTTGGGAGGGAAATTTTGAATTAAGAGTTTGAAATTAGGGAATTAATGTATTAAATAGTAAGAGTTGTTTAGAGTTAGGGTTATGCTTTGTTTTGTGGCTGATTTTGGAGTTCTTGTTCTAGGTGTCTTGGGCCCTAGATTCGTCTAGGAATCGGGAGAGAACAATCCTCTTGAATTGAGCATCAATTATATCTTGCTTTGTTTCATCTGATAGTTTTTTTTCATCAATAAACATTGCTATTTGCTGATTTTCCTATTGAATTTGGTGAACGATTTGTTGTTTTCATCTCTCTTGTTAGGGTTTACTTGAAATCTTCTAGTATTTTCTAACAAATTGGTATCAAAACGAATATTGGGACTGTTGGTGGGCTATTTTTGTGTATTTCAGCGGCTTTTTTTGGGCCGGTGAAGGACAAATTGCTATTTTTAGGGTGAAATTCAGATTTTTAATTTGGGGATTAATGGCGGCTAAGAATGCGGCTGCGTTGGAGGAGAGACTTGAAGAGGAGATGAGCTAACTAAAAGCAACAGTGGAAGATAAAATTTCATCTGTAGAAGACAAGGTTTCATTCGTGGAAGATAATGTTTCCGATCTTTATGAGATGACGAAGAAGTTATTGGAAAATCAAATTCAAACGGCGGCATCGGAGGCAAAAGGATTCGTGGGGAGAACGAAAAATTCCGAATTTCGTATGAGGGACAATGAGGTTGAAATTAGTGAGGTGAGTGGTAGAAGGTTTGGAGAGAGGCGTGGTTGTGGGAGGTATGAACTAAGGGGTGCTGGTTGGGAGAGAAAAGAAGGGGAATATGGTAGGAAGGATGTTGATTTTGAAGAAAAGAGGGGAGAAAGTGAACAGAGGGTTGAGTATGAGTGTAGGAGGGAAGATCGGGAAACTTGGGGGGAGCCAAGTAGTTGGGAAAGGATAAATTATGGAGGAATAGAGGGAAACGGGGGAGATCCGAAGGTAAGGAAGCTGAAGATGCCCATCTTTGAAGAGGAGGATGCATACGGGTGGATCTATAAGGTGGAGAGGTATTTCACCATCAATGGGCTGATGAAGGAGGAAAAATTGACAGTAGTAGGTTTATGTTTAGAGGGGAAGGCGTTGTCCTGGTATAAGTGGAGGGATTAGAGGAGACCCATACGGAGTTTGAAGGAATTCAAGAAATGCTTATTGGAACGTTTCAAAACTTGTAGGGGAGGAGACTTTTATGAGCAGTTCTTTGCACTAGTACATGATTGATTAATGGCAGACTACCGTGAGAGATTTGAGTACTTGGCCAGCGGGTGGAGCGACTATCAGAGACCGTGTTGGAAGGAAACTTCATTAAGGGACTCAAATTCAAGATCAAAGCTACGATGAGGGTCATGAGGTTTCGTGACTTGGGAGAGGTCACGGAGTTGACAGAATTGGTGGAAGATCAGAGGCATCTAGAGAGGGGAGTCAGGAGCAGCAGTTCAGGTGGCTTTTTACAGGATAACTACCACTCTTCTAGCACCCAAGGGTCCTGCAGCGGGTGATTTTCGTGAGACTACCAGGGAAAAGCTAGTAGGAGTGAGTGGGGGAATTTAAAAAGACTGATGGAGAGGGAGATACAAGAGAAGAGGGTGAAGGGATTATGCTTAAGGTGTGATACTTCAGGGCATAGGTGTAAGGATTGAACTCTTCAGGTTTTTACCGTCTGTGATGACGAAGAAATTGAGGAGGGAGTTGAGGGAGAGGTAGAGGGAGGACAAACTGCGCCTGGATGTGGCGGAGGTATCCCTAAACTCAGCTGTGGGATTTAGACCTAATCATACCATGAAAGTGAGAGGGAAAATAGCAGACATGGAGGTGGTACTGTTGATTGACAGTGAGGGTACCCACAATTTCATCTCCAACCAGGTTGTGAACCAATTAGGGGTGAAATTGGTGGATACAAGATGTTATGGAGTAATGATGGGTATAGGGAAGGTAGAGATGGGCCAGAGGATCAATAGAGGGATAGTGTTGACTATACAGTGGGTTCAAGTGAGGGAGGATCTCCTCCCATTGGAGCTAGGGAGCACTAGTGTCATCCTGGGGATGAAGTGTTGTAGACCTTGGGAGACACCAAGGTTAACTGGGAGGGGAGGCGAGGGGGGGGGGGGGGGGGTCGACGACGGATCTAGTGGTGGAGGGGGAAAATAGTGATAAGGGGAGATACATGGCTCTCCAAAGCAATGGTTTTACTTAAGACCATGGTGAGGAGCATACAGGAGGTGGGAGAAGGGTATCTGGTGGAACTATACAGGTTGGAGGGGATCAGGCTGGAGTAGGGAGAGGAGGTGCTGCTTGCAGTACATCTATTGATTCAGCAGTTCAGTGAGGTTTTTTATCCACCCCAAGGATTGCCACCACCAATAGAGCAGGAGCATGCTATCACATTGAAGGAAGGGACGTAACCCATCAGCATTAGGCCCTACCGCTATTCTCAATTTCTGAAGGATGAGATTGAAAGGTTGATCAGAGAGATGCTGGAAGCAGGGATCATCATGCTCAGTGTTAGTCCTTTTTCGAGCCCAATGTTACTGGTTAGAAAGAAATATTGGAGTTGGAGGTTTTGTGTAGACTACAGGGCAGTGAATAAAGAAACGGTGCTAGATAAGTTTCATATTCCAGTGATAGATGCTGTTACTGGATGAGTTGAGTGAGACAATTATCTTCTCTAAGATATATTTGAAGTTAGGATATCGCCAGATCAGGATGAAAAGAGAGGATGTGTCAAATACTGCTTTCAAGACTCATGAAACATATTATGAGTTCCTAGTGATGCCTTTTGGTCTCACAACGCCCCTACCACTTTTAGTCCCTCATGAACAAGGTCTTCAGACCCTACCTAAGATAGTATGTGTTGGTATTTTTTGATGATATCCTGATTTATAGCAGGACAGAGGAGAATTACTAGGAGCACTTGAGGAGAGTGCTAGAGGTGTTAAAGGAGCACCAATCGAGGGCAAATATGAAGAAATGTTGCTCTGCTGAGACCAGTGTGGAGTATTTGGGGCATATCATCTCTAAGGAGGAGGTGGTGGCAGATCAGACGAAAATTGAGGCTATGTTAAGATGGCCAGTGCCCAAAAATCTTATGGAGTTGAGGGGATTTCTAGGATTAACAGGATATTATAGGAGGTTTATGAAAGGGTACAACATCATAGCATGGCCACTGATAGAGCAGTTAAAAAAGGATGAATTCTTATGGGGAGATGCGACCACAACAGTTTTTGAGAGCTTGAAGAAGGCCATGACCCCTGTACCAGTTTTGGCCCTACCAGACTTCACTCAGGTTTTTATAGTGGATATATATGCCCTCAGGATATGGATTGGGGGCAGTACTCATGCAAAGTTGTTGACCCATTGCTTATTTCAACCAGGTATGACAGCTAGGGCCAGGTTGAAATAAGTAAATAAGAGGGAGTTGATGACCATTGTGTTAACCATCCAGAAGACGATCATACTTGTTAGGCCGATACTTCATTGTTATGACATATCAGAGGATCCTGAAGTACTTGCTGGAACAGAGGATGGCGACTGAAGAGCATCAAAGATGATTGTCTGAGTTGCTTGGGTATGATTTTGAAATACAATATATGCTAGGAATGGAGAGCAAGGCAGCCGATGCATTATCCAGGTGTATAGGGGAGTTGTAGGCGATAGAAGTGTCGGTCCCGTTGATGTTAGATTGGGAGACTATCAAGGAGGAGAGTGCATGGTATGAGGAGTTGGGAAGGATTAGGGCGGATTTGAGGAAGGAAGGGAATAACCACCTAGGGTATTCTCTAGATGGAGAGAGGCTGTTGTATCAAGGGAGATTTGTGTTGCCTAGGACATCAGTCCATATCCCATACCTACTCCAGGAATTCCATGGGAGCGCGGTTGAGGGCCATTCAGGGGCGCAAAAGATGTACAAGAGACTTGCCTCAGAGTTGTATTGGAAGTGGATGCATAAGGATGTGGAGGAGATGGTTGCTAGATGTGAGATCTATCAGAGGAACAAGTCATGGCCATGTCTCCAGGAGGCTTGCTACAACATTTAGCTTTACCAAGTCGGATGTGGCAGGAGGTATCATGGACTTTATAGATAGATTACTCAGATCAGAGGAGTTTATAGTGATCTTGGTGGTAGTGGATAGATTGAGCAAGTATGCTCATTTCATTCCCCTACGACATCCCTACACCACTGTGAAAGTGGCATCAACTTTTATCAGGGAAGTGGTCCACTTGCATGGGATACCAGAGTCTATAGTATCAGATTGAGATAAGGTGTTTCTCAGCCATTTTTGGACGGAGTTATTCAGGCTACAAGGGGCAATACTGAAGAGGAGCACTGCATGCCAACCACAGACAGATGGTTAGACAGAAGTGGTCAATAGAAGTTTGGAAACATACTTACGATGCTTTGTTTCGGAGACATCCAAGCAGTGGGCAAAGTGGTTGGCATGGGCAGAATATTGGTACAACACTTCATATCATTCTACTTCTAAGATGACCCCATTCAAGGTGTTATATGGAAGGGATCCTTCTCACTTGGTGCATTTTGGGCATAAAGCATCCCGGTATCGTCAGTAGAGCAATATTTGGAGGAAAGGGATCGGGTGTTGGAAGAATTAAAGAGGCATTTATTGAGGGCCCAACAAATTATGAAGAAACAGGTCGATGGACATAGGAAGGATATTTAATTTGAGATGGGGGAAAGGGTATTCTTAAAACTCCGACCTTATAGGCAGAGGACTGTCGCCAACAGAAGGAATGAGAAGCTTGCACCAAGGTATTTTGGGCCTTTTGAGGTACTAAAGAGAATTGGGCAGGTGGCATACAGGCTGAAATTGCCTTCAACAACAAACATACACCCTGCTTTCCATGTCTCAAAGCTGATGAGGGCGAATAGGGAGCATGCAACCAGTTTTGAGCTACCAGTGACGTTAACAGAGGACTTGTAGGTGATGTTGGAACCTTTTAAGTTACAAGGGGTGCGCCAGGGAGGAGGGGCAAAAAAGGTGTTGATCAAGTGGAAGGATCTTCCAGATTATGAGGTGACATGGGAGCCTTATGAGAGGGTGAAGAATTAGTTTTCCACTTTTCCTCCTTTCACCTTGAGGAAAAGGTGATTCGGTGGGAGGGGCGGTATTGTTAGGCCGGTTCTCACTAAACCGGCCCAGTCGGCCCAAGGGGGGTCGGCTCTTGTTTTCAAGAGGCGGACAAAACTGCTCCCTTTAGCTTTGCTGCCCAAGCTAGTGGACCCCATTAGGCAGCCAATTAGGGATGGAGAGGAGGGCAGCTAGGTTTGGGAGGGAAATTTGGAATCAAGAGTTTGAAATTAGAGAATTAATGAATTAAATAGTAAGAGTTGTTTAGGGTTAGGGTTATGCTTTGTTTTGTGACTGATTTTGGAGTTTTGTTCTTGGTGTCTTGGGCACCGGATTCGTCTAGGGATTGAGAGAGAATGATCCTCCTCTCGAATTGAGGATCAATTGTATCTTGTTTTGTTTCTTTCGTTAGTTTTGTTTTCACCAATAAACATTGCTATTTGCTGATTTCCCATTGAATTCGAGAAGCGATTTGCTGTTTTCATCTCTTTTGTTAGGGTTTACTTGAAATCTTCAAGTATTTCCTAACATGGATCTAAGTAATACTTTTCTAAAACCTTAAGGAATGTAGGAACAATATATTATGTTTTTTCATGTACAACTAATTTATAGTAGCGGTACACATTCTGAAACTCCAGGATCAAATTCGGGTCAAATCCCTTGCAATCAGAAAATATCCTTACTGTTCTACAAAATTACAACCCCTGCCACTCTATCAATTGTTTAGAACAAAATATTGTTTCTCAATTTACATATGTTAAAAATTCTTATGACATTATCTAGCGGACTGCTAATTATATTACATGTCTGAAAATTTGTTAATAGTTCTTATTCCTGAATTTTTTTAGCCATTGGCTATTTAATTATTCAGCTAATCATTTGTGGATGCTAAACTTAATTTTTTCTTATGAAGGTAAACCTGCACAGTCATGGCTGTCATATGTTGCAAGCTGGCCTTAAAGTGCTGGAGCATTTTAAGAGATTGAAGCATGTGTATCAGCTTCTTTAGACGTCAATTTGCTTGAGATCAAGAAGTCAGTCTTCATTGTTCATCGAGTTAGTGGAGGTATTTGCATATGACACGCTAAAATGAACATTGGATTTGATTGTGCAAAATGAAAAAAGATGCTTCACGATTAAAAAAATAAAAGGCCTCAAGGTCTACTTTGAACATTGCATTTTCCCTTCGACCTCATAAAAGCAATTTTTTATGCATTTTGGAAGTAAAAACAGCAAGTAGGCAATAAGGAAAATGCTAGAATCCAAATATTAGGGTTGAAATTTGATTATCTCTTCAACAAGTAAGAAAGATACAATTGATCTTCTATTCCAGCGATAGATAAGCTCTCCGACGAACTCTAGACACCGCTAGGAAGCTCTAAAAAATAAACTATAATAGACACAAATTATCTCATGCCCTAACCCCAGAAAATTTTGTTACGCCGGTTCACATAGAACCTGCCTAGCCGGTCAACAGACCGGCTCAAATCCATTATAGGAGGCGGAACAAAGCCGCCTCCTTTAGTTGTTCCGCCAAAACGTATGGGGCCCGCCACATCTAATTACTTTTGAAAATTGAATAGAGGGGGAGGCTCTTGGTTTTAGGAGGGAAATTGTATTACGAAGGTTTGGGTATTAAAGTGCATGAGGGAATTAGGGATGTTTATGTTTTGATTGATTGAGAATTAGGGTTTCTTGGCGTTTGGGCTCTAGACTCTCTTGTCTAGGGATATTGGAGAGACGATCCTCCTCTCGAATTGAGGATCACTTGTATCTTGCTTTCGTATTGTTTTTGCTTTGCTTCCCTTATTGCAATCTATCATTTTGGGCTGATTTCGCCCAGATTTTACTAATTTCTCGCTATTTTTCTCCAATTAGTGATAGATTTGCTTGCGAACTCAAGTATTCCCTTAGGGTTGCTTGCAAACTCAAGTATTTCCTATCAAATGTTTTCTCTTAAATTGCCCTAACACACAATAACATAAATGAAAATTCCTAAATAGCATAAATATAATTTAAGAAACATTCTTAAACAATTCAAAATTTCTAAACATGATAAACATAATTAGGAAACCTTTCTAAACATCTCTCCTTTATTGTTGCAAGAGTGTCTGGACTATCTCTGGAACCTAATCATCTTTTTGTAACTCCTCCAAGTCTCCTAGCCCTACCCCCTGTATCGCTTTCACCATGGTTTTGAATGAAACCATAGTTCTGCAGTAATTCAAAACCATGGTTCTGCAGTCTGCATAGGCTAACATCTCCTCGTAGCACCACCTTCTTCCCCTCCACCTGAATCTCCATCATCAAAGATTTTCAGTCCACTTTTGCTTCCCCTTTCTTTTGTAACTACTTCATCCCTAAGATCACATCAGCGCATCCCAAATTCAAGGGAATAAAATCCTCTATAATCTGTAGGCCCTAGAGTATTAACACTTGCTTCCTGCTCCTCTCTACCTTTCATGTTCTCATCATTACTTTAAAGCTCCCTTTGTCCACCAACTTCAATTCCAACCGGTCTACAATCCGGTTTGAGATGAATTTATGAGTAGTCCCGCTATCCACCAGGACTACCACTTGCTACTCCTTGTCCCTTCACCTTTATAGTGTGATTTGGAATAAATCTGATGTAGAACATACATGCATAAGAGCTTGATATTCTTAAAAAAAAAAAGAAGCCAGATGCCAAAGCTGAAGAAATCAGTTCAGTTGAAGAACTGATTGCGAAGGATTATTCAGCAATTGTCAAAGCAGTAAAATCAGGCACTTTGCATAAGAACACTGGAGCACACAGGAAGTCACACCTTGCAAGGAGGAAGAAGACCATTGAAATCCACCATGGTTGGTACATTCCTGCCGTTACTGCTTGAATGATGCAAGGATGACCAAAGAAATAGGAATTACAAAGCTCCGGTGATCATTTGGTTGTTTGAGAGGAAGTAGACAGCCACCACGAGCTTTCTGGATGCAGCTGGACAGCAATCTGGAATTTAGAGACAGCGGGACAGCAATAGGAGATTGCCAAGATTGCTAGATAGCAACTTTGGTACTTAAAAAATTCTGGCCAGCCACCTACAATTGCTTAGGAAAGCTTGGACAGCTGCTGTAGACCGATGGGATGAACAGCAGTTTGTGATCTCCCAGGGTGCAGAAAAACCCGTCACCTTGCTGGAAAAGTGGATAGCTAGCAGGAATTTGATTGGAAAGGAATGGGGGCCGTGAGGGAGGGATTGGAGGAGGCAAGTAGGGTTAGGGAGGATGAAGGGAAATTAATTTGAGGGTTAAAAGGAAAGAGTTTAATTTGGTTGGAGGGAAAAACGGATGGGCGGCAGCTTTGATTGGGATTGGGTGTGAATTAAGGAGAGGGAGTTATAGGGATTTAATTAGATTGGAGAGAGAATAAGGGAGAGAGGGGGGCAGCCATCTTAGGAGGGAAAATAGTTGTCTAGGTTCATTGTGTGTGGGCCCAAGGATTTAAATAATGATTGGGATCAAATCTGAAATTATATTTCAGGTTTGATTTAATTTGGAGGCTTCCTAATTGGCTTCTACCAAAAAGGAAAGTATTTGAAATTCAAAATTAATTGAATTCAAATAAAGGCTCTTTCCTAATTGTTATTGAGATATTTTAGGAAAATAATTAAGAGCCAATGGAATTTGAAAATTCAAATTAAAGGTGAGTGGTCGCCGGCGGTTTGCTTGGAGTAGGGATTGATTGGATGAGTTTCCTTAAGTGGTCTCGCCTAAAATTAGGAGGAATTGTTGGGCAAAATATTCCTCTTAATTTTAATTTAAAGTTAGATCCAAGAATTGAGTACTTTCCTAATATAAATTATTTTGATTTAGGAAAGAATTCAAATTCTAAAATAGAAATTAGATTTTGAATTGGATTTCCCTCATAATCGTCATGCTCTACTTTGGAAATAAACAAATAATTGATTTGAATCCAAGGGGAGGGGAAGGCCGGTGGCTAACTAGGATTATGGCTTTGGATGTGGCGGTTTGAAGATGAGAGCCGAATGGGAAGGAGGGTGGATGGGGTTTAACCGTGAGTTAGGGAGTAGGGGTTTGGGGGACCTTGTGGTCGGTGGTGGGGCGTTTGTGAGGGAGGGCCGGTGGCTTGAGGCTTGACTGTAAGTGGTGGTGGAGTTAGGGCCGGTTTGGTGGAAGTAGGGAGAGAATGAAGATGACGACTAGGAGCAACAAGAAGGAACAAAAATAAAAGATAAAAGATAAAACCGCGAGCCTTGGACTCTTCCGAAGACTGACGGGTGATACGTTGCCCTTCTCCAAGGGATTTCACGTCATGAGCCCGGACCTATCCTGCAGCTGGTGGAAACTATGAATTCCTCCCATAGGAATCTCACCCAAGGTTTTTCCCAAAGAACACAAGTGCAAACAAAATTTTATTAATAATCCATCATTTTCTAATACAAGAGCATAGTCCTCTATATTTAGGCTTTAAAAGAAACTAAAAGATAATTTTGCCCCTTGGGCTTACATAAAAAAAATCTCTTAAGTAAGGTTAAAAAAGAAAAATGCATAATTAAATAAAAATTACAATTAATAAAATAAGATAAAATGAAGGGATCTCGACCGTCGATCTTGGTCTCTTCCTTTGATTAATGCTCACCATCGGATGTCCGCATCAAAATCTCACCACTGAATTAAGGGACACTTTTGCCACATTAAGGTGTAGGTGCTCCCCTCCCTCTTTTGTTTTTTCCACCAGATCCTCGTTGTCGACCCGCTCCTCATGACAAACCATAAGGATATGGAGTGTGCGGTCCTTGCATCAATGGCATGGTGCATAATTTTCATCACAGTGGAAGCACAAACCCTTCACTCTCTTGTCCTGCACCTCTGCCTCTGTGAGGCGCTTGAAGTTCGGCCCAGGACGAACTCTCCCACTCTTCTCCCTTGGTGCCTCCTGCTGAAATGACACCGTCTGAGTTTTCGGTGCCAGTTGAGATACTAATGTAAGAGCCTCTCACTTCTCTGCTCTTACCGATCCTCTCCATATGTCTCCGATCATCTGCTATCTGGGCTAGCTCCATCGTCTCCTTCAACCCCCTTGGTCTCATTAATCAGAGGCCCACTCGTATGCCGGGTTTGTGGTTTTTCATGAAAATTTTCTTCAACACCGCCTCTGAGACTTCCCTCAACTGCCCCGATAGCAACTCAAATTTCTCCCTGTACTTTATGATGGTCCCTTACTGAGGCACGACAAGGAATTGTTCGTGTAGGTTTCCTTTCTGCATGGCTTGGAAATGTTCCAACAAGCAATCTTTAAACCCCTTCCATGAATGGATCGAATATCTAGCCTGCCTCCATTGGAGCTAGGTGAGGGCTTTCCCTTCCAGATATAGCCCTGCGGCTATAAGCTTCTCCTCCTCTGTCAAACCATTCACTACGAAATACCTCTCCAACCGGTATACTCACCCATGGGCATCCATTCTTCTGAATACCAGCATCTTCAACTTCCTTACCCTAGCAGTGCCACCGCCCTAATAGCTTCTTCCTCCTCAAGTGTAGCGGCTGTCGTGATCCATCCATTTTTCTCCCATGTATCGAGGTTGGGAATCCCACTTTTCCTCCATCTGCCTCACATGACCCAATCTCCATGGCTTGGCTTATCCCCCTCCTACAGTCGTCCACTTCGCATGCTCAAAAGACCTCTCATAGTGGTTGGCCACCTCACTATCTCCACCACAACACTCCCTTCCTATTGTCCCCACATCCGAAAAACCTATTCCGCCCCTTATCGGAGCCTATGAGATGTTTTTTGACCACCTCTTTCTCTGATGGCCCACTCCCCTTGCCCGAAAAGCCTCCCATAGTGGTCGACCACCCTACCACATCCACCAAAAAATTCTCTCATTGCTGTCCACTCATCCGAAAACCCTGATATGCCCCTTATCAGAGTCCCAAGAGATGACTCTTGATGAAAGAAACTCTCCTTGTTGAACTCCTCCCGTCCGATCTCCTTTCCCTTCAATTCGGTCAAGGGAATCCTGGTCAAACCTTGGTTAGGATTAGCCATCGGAATCGCTAGTGGAATTTTTGATTGCATCTCCAAGAGCTTCCTCATCATCACCTCCAACCCTCCAAATCAATTTTACATGGATTAAAACCTTACCTCCATGGTTGAAAATCTTCCTTCGATGGTTGGAAACTTCTCCTCCACCCTGAATTTGATTTGCTCCATTTCGACTTCAAATGCATATGCATCCATCTTCTTTGATGCCATCTATCCAAAAACTCATTATGATACCAATTTGATGTGTTTTGGAAGTAAAAACAACAAGTATGCAATAAATAAAATGCAGGAATCCAAAGATTAGGGCTGAAATTCTATTATTTCTTCAACAACAAAGAAATATACAATTGATCTACTATTCAAGAGGTAGATCAGCTCTCCCACGAACCCTAGATGCCGCTACAAAGCTCTCCAAAATTAAACTACAGTAAACACAAATTATCACATGCCCTAACACTAGATAAAACTTTCTTTTAAATAGCCATAGCACATAATAACACCAATAGAACCTTCCTAAATAACATAAACATAATTTAAGAAACCTTCCTAAATAATTAAAACCTTCCTAAACACAATAAACATAATTAGAAAATCTTCCTAAATAGTTCATCTTGATTTCTTCTCCTTCCATAATTCATGATATCTCCCTTGGGCCCCACAAGGCTAGCTGAACCCTCCCCTTGGCTCCCTTCCTGATTTCGCCCAGCCCTCTTCCTGCTGGAACATTCTTCTATAGAATTATTTTTAAGAAAGTTTTTGGTGATGTTAGAAACAAATTTTGTCGGTGAAAGCATGCTGATTTAACTAGCTTTGACACAAAATTTGTGGGATTTTTTATCAACGTTAAGGCTGTGAACAGAGAAAACTAGCTTTAGTTAAATTATAGTGATTTTTTGAACTTTTCTTCCCATTTTCAAGCATATTAACTGATTCTTCTGATTGTAATAACATTATGTTTTCCATTTTTCTTATTTTCGTTGTTCAATTAAACTAACCATTTCCTAATTTGATTGATAAAGCATTAGATTTGAGAAAAATCGGCTCTTATTTTGTTTAATTTATGCCTGCCTCTTGGAATATTTAACTTATTTTTACTTGCTGGCAAATATCTTTGTATTTACGTTCATTTAAAAAAGTTCTTAAGTTAATGAAATAACCAGTTTGTCACAGGTTTGAAATCAATGGTTTCTAAAAGCCCATAAACAATTCCACCATTCATTTTGCTTGAAACGGTTTTCCTGCTGGATATTGTCCTCAAGATTTTGCTGAGAATCACTAACGGAAGTTTGAGGTACAAGATCAAACCCTTATACGGCCTTCGTATTGTTTTCTAGATCTTAATTAGCATGTTGTTTCCATATGATGAATCATAAATGTGTTTATCATTGTGTTAGGGTCATAAAAACCCCTATCTTATATGGTAAATTTTTTTTTTTTATGCGGATTACAAAGACCTAAGCATCTTGAAAAGAAAAACTAACTGCAACTCAATTTGATTGAATTAGTACCCAAGTAAGTCTAAATTTACCCGATTGACCTCCAAACAAACTACAAGAGGTTAGAAAAATAACCCAAACAGCCATGAATGACATAAATTGGACTGGTCTGTGATGGGAACATCGACAGGAGATTTCAGCGCGTTTATCAGAGACGACACAGGAGATCGATGGCCATGATGGAGAGCCTTTACTATTGATGCTTATTTGTGTTAGCATTTTATGTATTATGCATTTCTTTTTTTAGTTTTTCCATTTTTGCCCTTATGGGTAGTTGATTGCTTTTGTAGCCCAAGGGGCATGTTAGTCTTTTTTATTAGTTGTCATGTAGAGTCTATATATATGGCTTTTGTATCTTGTATGAGGATTGATTATTGATGAATGAAAATATTTTATTTCGTTGTTCTCTTTCTGAGTTCCCAATCTCCTCTTGATCTCTTGGTGAGTTCTTGAGGAGAGAGCGTCTTAGATCTCTTCGTGAGTTCTAGTGGAGAAAGACTTGTGGTTTGCATGCTTGAATTTCTTTCCTTCTCTTCCCAAGAACGTGACCTCCCCTCCCTTGAATTTCCCCTCACAATCCTCTCCCCAAACCTCCATCCCGCCGCCCCTCCCATCTGGCCGCCAGCTGCCCGCCGGCTGCACCTCACCGCCGGCCAAGAGGCCCGGCCGCCAAACCCTTGCAGCCTTGCAGGCTTGCGGATCTAGAATTCAAATTTCAGTTTTTCCTTAAGTCCTTTACTTACTTTCCTAAAATAATTCCTTAATTTGAGGCCTCCATATTAAGTAGATTTCAATTTGAATTTGAAATTCAAATTAATCTTAATTAATAGCCCTCTTATTAGGAAACTTCCCTGTTATAAAAATCTGAAATATATTTCAGATTTTATTCAAATCCTTGTTTAGCCATGTGGGCCCCCTCTACTTAATTCTAATTCTTCTCTCCCTCTCTATGCTTGGCCGGCCCCCTTCTTTGGCTTTTTCTCTCCCAATTAATTCTCAATCTCCACAAAATCATCCCAAAATTTCTCTCCCATTACCGCCCCACCCCTCCCCTTTTGGAATTAATTTGAAATTCTCAAATTTATTCCCTCTTATTTACCTCAACTTGAAATAATTTCAGTTTTCCTGAATTTATTTCCTAGCCTCTCCACCATAACCCCCCCCCCCCCCCTCCCCAAGCTCTCACGCCGGTTCAATCCTTTTCCCCTCCCAAGCCGCCACCATATCTCTTCTTCTTCTCTTTGTGTTGTGGAACTCCACCAAGAGAAGACTATTCTACCATCAAACTCATCCGCCAAAGTATTTCATCGTCATGTATGGCGGATCCCGAGGTTGATCACGGGCTCGAATACGACATCTACGGATACATCCACGTCCTTCGATCTCCTTTCTTCGACGTTGGATTTGGCTTTGACGACACCATCGAAGATTACTTGAATCGAATCCTCCCCATCCTTGTGGACGCCGTCGACGATCAATTTTCAGACTACGAGTGGATCATCAACGGTCATCCTCCCGTGCCACCTCAACCTCCGAGTACCTTCCCAACAACTACGTTCCTCGGCTCCTCCCTCCTAGTGGCGACTTCATTTCTAGCGTGGATGATCTTCCTCCGCTCAACCTAGAATCGTAGAAAAGAGAGTAGGTCCTCAAGGTGAACAACTCATTATTAATTTTTGGATTCATGTTGTAAGCTTTTTAACATTACTTCCCCCTTTGAATTTGATTAAATTGTCTTGGTTAATTTCCATGCAACTCTTTGCCTAAGCAAGTGTAATGCGGAGAACTCTTGTAACCAACTTTGAATGGATGCATGATTTTATAACGGTTAATCTATTAGTAAATTCTCTTTTATAATCTTGTGTAACTCCAAACTTGCATCACATCAGTCTGGCCTATACCAATCCTTCATCCTCTTCATATAGGCTTGTCCTTCTCCTGGTATGGGTTTGTGCCCCCATAAGGAGGATTGCTGTTTGGGGACCGAGGGATCTAATATCTCGCTAAGGACCATATCGCCAGTCTTGATTGTCATTGGTGTGCCCTCATTTGGCCACAATAAATCCTAAAAGTGCACATAGAATATCCTAAAGTCGCACATCTTCTATGAACAACTGTGATCTCTATGCATCACATTCATCATAAGCCGTTTATCTCAAAATATTCCTTAAGCTGAGGGCTAATTCTCTGGCATTTGCTGTAGATGTTTTTTTTTTCCTTGGGTTTGATGAGAAGCAACAAACAACTTATTTTTCATGTCAACATACTAAATGAAACTCTTAACAATCATCGCCAATTAGATTATTCCCTCATTGCGTTAATAATTGTTTTTTTTTTTAAATTAGAGATAATGCTGGTTCGACAGCCAGCTTAAAACTTGTCGAATAATCATGACGTGACACAGGTGGTGCTGGTTGCTTGACATCAATGCTGCCCGCTTAACCTAAATTTGGGCTTGACCAGGTCTCCATCCTCTTATCAACAATATCGGATCAATCTCTTTTGTTTATTAGTTTATGCTAATCACCTACCGCACCTATTGACAAATAGAAGAAATCCTCTTTTCAACCTCTTGATGATGGATGAATCACTCTGATTGGTTAGGAGCATGTACTAGCTAATTTGTGAGGCCTCTTCAAGAAGCTAATCAATTTATTTGAGGGTAATCCTCTATACATTCCCATGAGGATGTGCATGTTGACATTTACAGTGTTGTTATAATCGGCTAAAATCATCCCACATTTATCTATGGATGCTTCAAAGTGTGGTTCTCTATCACCACTTGTCAAAGTTCAAACAATGATTGCCCCCTTTAACAGATAGTCATTAACCACCTTTTTAATCATCAATTACCATGTTTGTTATTTTATGCTTTGCATGAGAGGCCCTTTGATCTACTACTTCTCATTCATAGTTGACATGAAGGAAATACCTTGATAATGCCACATATATGAATGTTTGTAAAAGAATTCTTGAAAAATTATTTTAGAAGAAAATCATGTGATTTCATTTGCATCATCTTATGGAGGAATTTTACTTTTCATAGAAAGAAATATCGCTTAAAACAAACTTATTTGATGTAGAAACTTTATTTCGACATATAGGCGACCCAATATAAGTTTAAAGACAACTCCAATTGATTTTTTGAATGTCTTTAAAGGCAACTCCAGTTGATGAAAAAAAAGGTGAGCTTAAAATGTGCTTTAAGTAATTCAAATATATTTTTAACATTATGAAAGCTCTAACAAAAGCATTCTGCAAGGCCTTTATTCATAGCAATTTTTAGGGCCGGTAATATATGACTGTACTTCAATTGAGAAACACTATATATTGCTCACTCGTTTTATGTGAAGAGTATTCTGAATCTTCCTGTGAAGAATGATTGGGCATAGAAATCTCTTCACAAGTGGTAGCTCGTTAAGGTGAAATTGATGATATGGAGAGTGTGCATGTGCATTGGTCGTTGCCTACACAAAGCAAACATGATCTTTAAACAGCTTGATTTGATCAATATCTCCAAGATGCTTCTAAGACCTTTCACATGGACTAGGAGAAATCCACAAAGCTCTTTCCTATTTGTGCAATGTCAATAGCATGGCATTGACCAATGAAATATCATTTTTAGGAGTATGATGACGGCATAGTTTCAACTTACCCCATCTCTATGCTTACAAAAAAATTAATAATGATAGCATCTACTTAAACTAACTCTATCATTGGCCTCCAAATGACTTTGATAGTGTAGCTTTGTTGCCAGTACCTTCTCATTTGTCTTCGTCGCCCGCTTCTTTAGCCGACTTTTCTTGTCTAGACTGTCACGACTCGGCTCGGATGCTCGATTTAACGAGGCGGGAACTAAAAGTCCGAAGGTTGAAATAATCCATTCAATTCATAACATAAAAAACACAATTTTCTCTATCTTACTGAAGAGCCACTAATACACAAATCATGAATTACCTGTTGTCAGTTGCATGCCGCCTTCTATAGACAAAATCTTATCTTTAAGTCATTTCTTCTTCTTTAGGGATTTACCTGAAACATTAATTTAGGGGGTTTGAGTTTATAGTGTAAAACTCAGTGGGTAATCATCATTATTAATGAAATACTTAAATCTATTCAGTTAACCAAAGGCATACATTTCTTTTCTTTATTCATTTTATTTCATTTGGTCATTTATATATCTCATAACATTTTCATTTGCATATATAAAATACTTTGCTTTAATAATTATTTCTTTTCCCATTTAATTAATATAGGAGCACCGTCTAAATGTACCTAAGGTACAACCTTTTCATTTTCCTTTTTAAGGTACAACCACAAAATTTATTCTTGTTGAATTCCTTGAAAAACCCAATTTGTACCACTTGATTTCTTTCTTTCCAAAATTTATAACATTAAATAACAAAATTTTCATAAAACAAATTTAATAATAAATCTAAGAAAATTTATCTAAAAGGACTTTTTACTTACAACGAGGAAATATTTCGAATCCCAATTTCTTCCTCTTTCCTTTTTCAAATTCTCTTCTTCTTGCTTCCAAACCGCTTTCTCCCCTTTTAGAAATTATCCTTTGCTTTAAATGGAGTAAAAATGATACAATTTATAGATAAAATTGAAAAGAAAAACTTAACAAACCTTATTCCTTCCTTCCCTCGGTTATTTCTCACTTTCGTTGAAATTTCTTCCAAATCTATCACTTCTTAACAATAGGAAAGGAGATGAGTCGCTAAATCATATCCCCAAACGCATTGGATGGCTAAAAACAAGCAAATCAAAACTCCAAAAATTCTCCTCGCAGACCTTCGGTTGTCCGCCCTCTGTTTCGTGTTCGCGAAAACCGTCCCGACTCCTATTGGAGTCGCGACTATTAAAAGGGGTTGGTCGGTTCGGTTGAACCGGCCACCCATTCGGTTCGTTATAATCTCTCCTACTTATAAAATTTCATCCTCGAAATTAAATTAAGTAAGAAAACATACCTTAGTTGAATAAATGGGGATATTTACTTTTCATTTCCGCTTCTTTCTCCCAGGTGGCATATCTTTCTGTTCCATGTTTCTATAAAATCACGAAAGGTATTGTCTTTTGCCTAAACTATTTTACATCATAATCCAGTATTCGTTCAGGTTCCTCAACATATTTCAAATCAGGCTGTAGGTCAATTGATTTTGACAGGATTCTCTTTGACTCATCTGACACATACTTCCGAAGTATTGATATATGAAACACATTATGAATTCCTTGTATATGCACTGGTAGATCCAATCTGTAAGCCATATTTCCAATCCTTTGTATGATTTCAAAAGGGCCTATAAGCCTTGGGCTCAATTTTTTTGTCTTTCCAAACCTTTGCACACCTTTCATTGAGCTAACTTTTAAGAAAATAATTTCTCTTACTTCAAACTCAACTAGTTGGTATTTTACATCATAATACTTCTGTTGCTTGTCTTGAACTGCCTTTAGTCTGTCTCTGATCAATCTGATTTTGCTTGTAGCCTCATCCACCAGTTCAGTTCCAATTACCTTTCTTTCACCAAGTTTCTACCCAACATAAGGGTGTTTTGCATTTTCTTCCATAAAGAGCCTCGTAGCGTGTCATTCCAATGCTAGCTTGAAAACTGTTATTGTAAGCAAATTCATTCAACGGCATGTGAGTCTCCTAATTTCCTCTAAAATCTAAAACACATAATCTTAATAAATCCTCCAAAGTTTGAATTGTCCTTTCTGATTGCCCATCTGTCTGAGGATGAAATGTTGTACTGAAAGTCAATCTGGTATCTATAACTTCCTGAATTTTCTTTCACAATTTATAAGTGAAACGAACATCTCTATCTGAAACTATAGATTTTGGAATTCCATGCAATCTCGCAATTTCATCAACATATAATTTTGCCAACTTCTATACGGAATCTGTATGCCTGATTGGTAAGAAATAAGCTGACTTGGTTAATCTGTTAATAACAACCCATATTGCATCTCTACTCTGCCTTGACCTGGGTAATCCAATCACAAAATTCATTGCAATATCCTCCCATTTCCTCAGGTATAGGTAAGGGTTGTAGTTGACCACTTGGCTTTTGATGTTCTGCTTTAATCGTCTGACAGGGAATACATTTTGCTACAAATTTTACAACATTTCTCTTTAGTCCTGGCCACTAAAATAATCCTCTCAATTCTTGATACATCTTTGTACTGCCTAGATGAATTTCATATGTTGAGAGGTGAGCTTCTTGCAATATCTCTTCTCTTAAGCTTCCAACAGTTTGAATGCAGATCCTGCCCTTATACTTTAATAATCCTTCTCTATCCATAACAAAGTTTTCTAACTGTCATGCTTGCACTTTTTTTATGATGACCTGAAATTTTTCATCTTGAGGCAATGCATTAAGCACTCTATCCTTCAAAGTAGATTGAATCACTAGTTGATTTAAGAACATATCTTTAGTCTCTTTCTGATTGACCACTGAAATATCTAACTTTTCTATATCTCTGATTATCTGTTCCTGATGGGTGATTAACCAATTTGCATTTCTAGAGTTTTTCTGCTAAGTGCATCTACAATTACATTTGCCTTTCTAGGATGATATTGTATGTCAAGTCATAGTTTTTAATGAGCTCTAACCACCTTCTCTGTCTCAAATTAAACTCTTTTTTATTGAAAATGTATTTGAGACTCTTATGATCTATAAGCACTTTGCATCTGACCCCATATAGGTAATGTCTCCATATTTTGAGTGCAAAAATTACAACTGCCAATTCTAAATCATGAGTGGGGTAGTTCCTTTCATGAATTTTCAGTTGTCTCGAAGCATAGGCCACCACTACCATGTTGCATGATGGAGATGAACTGCCGTATTTTAAAGTTTTACAGCATTTTAAAGTGGAAAATGGGATGTTCGTTTGGAGATGCCCTAAAGCACAAATCATTATTGTGATAGAACCTAAAATCATAGTCACCATTGTCTAAGAGATATAACCAATATTGATTGAAGTTACATTGTCATCATCCTATGAATGAGTTAGCATTAGCCAACACCATGCTATTGATGTTATATGCAAACGAGATGCTTTTCTTTGAAAATATCAGTCTATCTTCCTACTACATAATGAATGTCTTGCAAGCATTTTATAATTTAGAAAGAACACAACACTTCAACACAGATGAATTCCCTCCACAAGCTCCCCTCTTCATAATCCAATGATCAAAAATAAAAACTAGTCTCATCATCTTCTTTATCTCACATAGATCTAATGAAAGTTATAAGAACAGGCGCAATAAGAATAACAAGAAGCACAATACCAAGCAAGAAGGCAAGACAATACTATTTCCTTGAGCTCTTCTGATAAACCTTAGCTTCCTGAAGCTCAACCGTGCAGATTAATGATATTGGGGCTCTTTCAGTCTATATCATTAATCTGCATTCCCTGTGCTTCAACAACTACAGACATGTCCAAAAACACCTGATGGAGGTCCATTAAACTCTTCTCTATATCCTTCACAGTGTCACGACCGACCCGACTAGCCCGAGTTAATGGGGCGGGAGCAGTCAGTCATATGGAAAACACAAATAAAACATAAAAAATTTCATTAAGGTTCTAAACGTCAGAACATAAATATCATCCAAAAACATGAAAGAGCCACTTATAACAACAATTAAAAGTGTTACAAACAAACTGTTCTTCATACATAACTACTAAAACTTTTTAAACCACATACATAAACTCCAAATCACTGTTCATACACAAGTACAAACTCAAACTCATAAACTACATAGGGACAGAACAAAGACTCAAATAGAAAACATAAAAGGAACCTTTTTTCCTGAGCACCTCTACGACGATATGTGTACGGTCGTCGTGCAGCCATCACTTATCTCCTGAAAAAATATTTTCAAAGGTAGGAATGAGCCAACGTTCAGCATATAACATGCATTTATCTCAAATTCATGACTTAAATAAAGAATATAAAACAATTATCATGAAATTTTCATTTAGAAACTTTGAGAAACTAAAATCAAACATTGATATGCATAAACTGAATAGTCTTTTCATATAAGATTTCTTTAATTATTTCCTTAAACATTTTCATTCTTCATAAACTTTTTCTTTCCTCAACTTTTTTTTTTCTTGTTAACCTTTTATTTTATACGTAAAATATTTAATCATAACTTATACACCCGTCCCGGTTATACCTATTTTTGTACTGATCAGGTACACAGTCTTTTGGTCATTTCCTTTACCATTTAGCTTTTGCAAGCCCCATTACCATTTGTTTGGCAATTCTGGATCAACATGCACATGCAATTGTAATAGATCTTATAGGGCTTAAGTTATTTGAATTTCGTATGTGTTTGCTCAAAATTGATTCATATATAATTGTTTTTCAGGTTTAACTAGAATTCAAGTATGAAACAATAAGCAAATATAAAGTCTTTCTTACGTACTAATATAAATCAACTCAACATATAAAAGTTACATTAAAAAGAACATTTATAAGCTGAATATGGTTTACTTAACATAAAAGAAAATTGAAATAATTTAGAGATATGAATCTGATTTAAATACAAGTACTTACCTTTCTTAAGCACGATATGTTGCTTCGACAAAGTTCTTTTACCTTACACTTTAACGATCACAACCTAAAAAAAATTTACAAAAGAGACGTGTCACATAATTCAATCTTCATTAAGACTGAATCTAAGTCTTAAGTCTAAATCCATCATTTTCCCTTTAATTATTTCTCACAACACTTAATGAATTTTAAATAAATTAATATCAATTTTCGGATTTAATTAAATCTAAATTTTTAAAAAGTATTGGGAATGACCTTTCTTTATTAGATTTAAATGAGAATTTGACTTTTAATAGGACACAATGGAGAAAAAGGATTCATGTAGCCGACCCCACATAGTGCGATAAAGGCTTGATGTTGTTGTTGTTGTTGTAAAGTTTTTAGAAAGTCATAAATCACAAATTTTATCAATTTATTGCTCTAAAAATATTCTTAAACACATATTTATAATTATCTAATTTATTTTCGGATTAAATAATTTAGGAAATTAGTGAAAATGAGATTTTCATCCAAAATCTAAATTTTCGTTTTAAAAACATTCCTAAGGACCTTAGAAATACTTTTCCTAAAAGCACTTAATAGAAATTAGGTTTTGGGTAAAAAGCATAATTTCTTTTTCTCAAAAAATTCCTCCAATTTCAATGATTTTAAAGTTAAAATGCTCTCCTAAACGTTTCCTATTAATTTTTTAAAGAAATTTTGAAAGAAAAAATAAATTTTGGAAAAACTCTAGAAAATTCGTCTTCAAAAATCTTGAGATCTCTAGAGAGATTCATTTTAAAATAATCGTACATGAATGTTCCTCTCGTCGTCCTCTTCGATTTGGACTAATTTTCTCGCCGGAAGAAGTCGCCGGAAAACCCGTCTCCGAAGCCCGCCGCCGCACGCTCCGTCCGCCCCCTTTGTTTCTTGAGGGGGTTTTGGTTTGTCTAATAAGAGGAATTGGAATTGCCAAATGTCCATCATGCCCTTAAAGTAATTCCGGCAATTTATTTGTTTAGGGGCAAAACCAATATTTTTAGGCTTCTAAAAATTTAACTCCATAACTAAACATAATTAACTATAGGTTCTATATATCAAAATGATCAGAATTTTGCGAGGAATTTTTTAAAATTAGTTTCGTTAAATTTCGTTAAGGTAAAAAATTTCACTTAAAGTCTCATCGTGACATTTAAAAGCGTGAACGACTATACTACAAATGTCATTTTCGGGTTTTACACACAGCATCATGCCTTACCTGAATTTCACCAAGGGCTTCCAAGATCTCACCTTTCCCCTGTTCCTGTATCGCCTACTGCAAAAAGCTTTCACCTTTACCACTTGATATCAAAATCTCTATAGTTTCTTCATCCGGTTTCTCTCCTGTAATAGTATAATACCTTCTCCCACCATTTCCTGATAATCAGCTGCAATCCGAGCTCGCAGGTTCTGGAATTCATCTATTAGACCCTTCAGCTTTTTCCCCAGCCCAGCTACCACGGAAGTTCTGGTTCGATCTACAGAAGAGCCCGGCTCACAGCCAGGAATGCTTCGATTAGCTTTGTTGGCCCAGTCGAGAGATTCGAGCCTCTGTTTCACATATTTGGCTCGCCGGAGAACTTGTTCTGTATCGGCGTCCATTCGAGAATGGAGGGATTTCATCATTTTGGCGTTTGGGCTGATTTGGTCTCTTCGTTCAGGTCTTAGAGGCGGCGATAGAGTTGTTCGAGAGTTTTGATTTCCTCTTTGATGATTTCAATGTCTTGGAAGAATTTCTCGACGTCATCTATATGGATCTGATGCTTCAGGTCCGTGTATTTCTTGAAGGAGCTGGAGGTGAAGAGGTCGTTCATGCTGGCCGGCGGCGATGGGTGGATTGATAGGAGAGGAAAGATGAGATTAGTTTTGGAGTTTCCGGCTATGGGTAGGGGGAAGATGGAAGGAGGATTAAGCGGGAAGATGGATGGAGAAGGGAGAGTTTTGGTTGCGAAAGAAATGGAGAAAAGAGAGCTTTAAATTTCTTTGATTTTTTTGAGATTGATGCAATGAATATTTACACTCATTACACAACTCCCCTTAGCCTATTGGTTGAGAGCTTAGGCTTCCAACTAAGAGGTCCAAGGTTTGAGTCCATGTGTATGCGTTGTGTGTGTGAGTTTGCCTTAAATGGCCTAAATGTCCCAAAAAAAAATATTTACACTCATTTTAAAATAAATCAAAGGATTTAAAATATTAAATGTTCAATTAAAATTTAATAATTATGAGTCTATAAAATTTTATTTTTTTCAAAATGAGCATAATAAAAAATTTTAATTCATTATTTATAAATATAATTTATTTGAAAATAAATTCAAATTTTTTTTCCAAAAAAGGAATATTTTGAATAAAATTTAATTGTTATGAATTTTAAGATTGTTAGATTTATTATATGATGAAAATATTACATATGTAATATCATTTCTTTAAACCCTAAATAAAAATAAATATAGGTCAAAATAAATTTTAAATTTATTGAATTTATTTTAAAATGACTATAAAAATAATTTTTTTATTTATTTTTATTTATCTCAAAATAAATTCAGGAGATTAGATGTATTAGATCCGACCTATGTTAAAAAAATAAGATAAAACATAAAAATATTTGATTAGAAAGTATTAAAAATAAATTTTTTTATTAGATTTAAATAATAATTCGACTCTACATAGAACATGTGAAAAAAAAATGATTCATATGATTGATCTCACATAGTGGATAAAAATTTGATGTTGTTATTATCAATGGTTTAAAAACCGGACCGGTTCAACCGTGAACTGGTCTGAAAGCCGGTTCGTTTCAACCTGAGAACCGGCTTAGCATCGAACCGGCCGGTTTTGGCATGAACCGCCTGTTCAACCGGGGAACCGGTCCGGGTTTCTTAAAACCGGCCGGTTCAAATTTTTTTAATATAAATAATATTAGATAAATATTAATCTTAATCAATTATTATAAAAATTTTAATTTCATATTAAGTACATTATTTTAAATAATAATTGAACAACCTCATGTCATCTTTTCCTCACATGACCTCTTGGTATGAGAGAAAGTGAAAAGGTATATAAAATGTACAAAGTAAAACTTCCCAAGCAATGTGGGACTAAATCATACAAAGCAAAGACCCATTTTTTCTTTCATAGTTTTAGCCCAAGTTTTGTATTATTTTTTTTAAATAATTTTTTTTAATTAGTTTTTATAATTTGAATAATATTAATTTTTTAGTTGATAAAATTTATTTTCTTAGTTCATAATATTTAATTTTTTTATATTTATTTTTTTTAATATTTTTCATTATATATATTATAAAGTTAATGTGGATTCATTTTTGTTTGTCAAATCACTCAAGTAAAACTTATATCATATAAATTATAATAGAAATAATTATTTTTTTATATTTGAATAATATTTTTAATGTTTTTTACATATTTAGATGTCCGGTCATAATATTATGATGTAAAAAACTTTGTAAATTTTAACATATTTACAAAACTTTGTAAATATTAAGTTTTTTAACATATTTGATAAATATTATATTGTTAAAAAACTTTGTAAATAATATGGTAATTTTTTTTAACATTTTTAGATGTTGCCAAATGAAATAATTTATATAAAAATATTTAATTATATTTATAATTGTATATTATGAGCTTTTAAATAATTTATGTTTATAAATTAAATCTAAATATGTAATATAAAATAACAATAATTTATATGAAATTATATGGTTATTAAATTTCATTATTTTGTTAATTTTATTAATTTTTATAATAATATTATTATTTATTACGTCATCCGGTTCGACCCCGGTTAGACCGGTCGAACCGTGAACCTCTCTTTCTTCCGGTTCATTGTCCGGTCCGGTTTTCAGAACCTTGGTTATTATTGCTATATCATAAAATAAATATAAATATTTTAAAATTTATCATAATTAAAAATAATTAAATATTTTTAAAAAGTTATTATTATTTAAAGTTATTTAAATAAATTTGGGTCAAACATGGGAAAAAATATATTTTCTTTTAATGGGTGAAGTTAGGCAAGCCTTCCTAGATATCATGGCGTCCAAACAAAAGGAAAGTAAGCAGGCCGGATCGGTTCAGGGACGTGGGACCCACAATGAAATGAGGTTAGGGAATTGCCGCGACATGGGCGATCGTTGGAGACGAGGTTTTTAAATAAATCATATTGTTCACTTAAATCAATGATATCAATGCCCCACGTTGTCTCGTCTGCTAAAATTTATTTGGCTAGAAACAAAACAACAACAAGCCTTTATCCCATTATGTGGGGTCGGCTGCATGAATCCTTTTTCTCCATTGTGTCCTATTAAAGTTCAAATTCTCGTTTAAATCTAATAAAGAAAGGTCATTCCTAATATTTTCTAACCAAGTCTTTTTAGGTTTGCCTCTACCTCTCTTAATATAAGTCAAATCTAATACCTCTACTCTCCTAACCGAGTCATTGGAAGGCCGCCGTTTTATGTGACCAAACCATTTAAGGCGACTCTCTCTAATCTTATCTTCTACTAGAGCTACTACAACCTTTTCACGTATATGCTCATTTCGTATCCTATCTTTAAGGGTAAAACCACTCATCCACCTAAGCATCCTCATCTCTGCCACACTTAACTTAGTATTATGCTTCTCTTTTAATGGCCAAAATTCAGCACCATAAAGCATTGTAGGCCTCACTACCATCTTATGGAATTTTCCCTTAAGTTTGAGGGGTACTTTTCTATCACACAACAAGCCCGATGCATTCATCCACTTCAACCATCCAACTTGAATTCTGATGATAATATCCCCATCTATTTCATCATCACTTCTGAACAATAGATCCAAGATATCTAAAACGTGTACTCTTATTAATGACTTGATCGCCCAAAGTCACAATCCCTTCATTAGGTCTATTATTACTAAAATTACACTCCATATATTCCGTTTTAGATCTACTCAAACGAAAACCTTTAGTCTCTAATGTTGACATCCATAATTCAAATTTACTTTCAACTCCCTCTCTAGTCTTATCAACAAGAAGAATATCATCAGCAAAAAGCATACACCAAGGTACATCTTCTTGCAAATATCTAGTGAGAACATCCATGACTAAAGCAAAAAGATATGGGCTTAAGGCTGGTCCTTGATGTAACCCAATCGAAATAGGGAAATACTTGGTCAAACCACCTTGTTTTTGAACATAAGTAATAACTCCTGCATACATATCTTTAATAATTTGAATATAAGCATTATTAACTCATTTCTTTTCAAGAACTCTCCATTATTTGGCTAGAAACAAAAAATTAAAAAAAATTTTAATATTAATTAAAATAAAATGTATTTTAAAATATTTATATAAAATTATAAAATCTATTAATATAACAATTATTTGCATTATTTAAATAAGTGACTAATGCCCGGTAATAAATAAGTAGTTTATTTGAAGAATCTCATAAGAAAATAACAAAAAAATTATATTAGGACATTCTTATTCTTGCACTATAAATTTATTATTATTATTATTATTTAATTGGACATAAATAGAGAAAAAATATTCACATAGTTGACTCCACCTAGTGAGATAAAAGCTTGATAATGTTAATATAATTGTAGCCATTGCATGAATCTCAATAATATCCATAGAGCAAGTGCATAAATTTAGGCTTTGTCTGTGATAGCTTTTTTATTGCTATATAAAGTAAATTTTTAATATAATTTTTTTTTTTAACTAAAAATTTTTGTACTAAAAAATTGCTTTAAAAAACAGTAAGAAAGCTATCTGAAACGAAACCTTAATCTCATTATTATACCATACAAAACTAATTTCATACACCACATAGACACATGACCTAAACATCCCAACTAAATTTTTTTTCTTTACTTTAAATTAAAACAATAATGTTTGTATCTCAATTAAATTGATCCCATTATCGCCCATCAATCAACGGTGGAATCGGGAAAAGTTCAAGGTGGGCAATTGCCCATCCTGAAATCTTTTTTTTTTTAAAGAAAAAAAATAAGCATTTTAACTATTTTGCCTAAATTCAATAAATTCAGTTACCTAAATTCTTTAAAAAAAAAATGTTTTTTTTAATATTTTATACATAAAATTATATATTTCACAATCTTATTTTGCCCATCCTAAAAAAATAGAGGCTGACTTCGCCCCTGCCATCAGTTGATAAAAATCATGTTAGCTCACTTAAAGCTTCATTCTCATTAGAGAAACACATATTGCCTCGTCTTTTTAGCTATTAAAATAATAAGATGATTGCTCTAATGAGAAGAACAATCTCAAAACCCATTAGACCTAATATTATAATTAATTCTAAAAAAAAATATTAAGGCTTCGTTTGGGGCAGCTTTCTTGCTGGTTCTTGAAGTAACTTTTTAGTACAAAAAATTTAATTTTTATACTAAGATATTGTTTTGAGAAGTGATAAGAAAGCTGTCCTAAAAGAGGCCTAAGAAAACTTTGGTAAACCAAAATTCCACAGATTAGCGTGTAACATATCTTTGACAATTTGGTTGGTAAATGAATCAATAGCTTACTCTCAATAGGATAAATAAAGACAAGCTCATTATAAATAAGAATTGCATGGAAGGAGACCACCAATTATGTGCTGGGCTGAATGAATCTAAAACAAAAAACTTAAATTTTTTCTAAGTAGTAAATGTTGATTTTTTTTTTTAAGTAGTAAATGTTGACGAATCCTTATTTCTTAGTAATAAATATGCAGTTCAGAATCATCTATTTAGAATTTGATTTGGGTCGATGACAAATCCAATCTTTGATGAAGATCCTCGCCTAGAATTTCTAGCTAGAAGTTAGATTATTTTCTGGAATTATTTACATTAGGTGGTTATAGAGATTTCAGGTGAATGTCCTGAGATGCAGAGATTACCAGAATCATCCTGTTCCCAGTAGATTTCGACCATTAAACCTCTTGGATTTTCTGTTGTATCTGTTCCAGGAATCCCCACAAACCTTGACCCTTTTGGTATCTGAAAGAAATATGAAACGGATATTTAAATTATTTACTTGGAAGTAAATTTCTGTTGTCAAGTTCATAATCATATTGAGCATTCATAAAGAATAATTAAGGCTTCGTTTGAGACGGCTTTCTATCTGCTTCTTAAAGCAACTTTTTAATTTTGTACTAAAAAGCTGTTTTAAGAAGTAAAAAGAAAGTCATTCCAAACAAAGTCTTAATTTGCATCAAATGAATGATTAAAAATGTATCGTTGAAGCACTTCCAAGTTGTGGACATAATTTATCACAAATTAAACTCCTAATCAGCACGAGTACAATCAATGTACACTTGGTTTTCATCATAGTTCAACATTTATTTTTTAACATACTTTTTATGCATTTCTTTACAACAGTTGTACATTCTCAACTATCTAAATCTATTTTTTTTATTGCATTATACATTCATAATCCCTCTAATATAATCATTTTGTAGTCTATTTTATCATACATTCTTCTTAACATTTTCATTTCTAATATGATCAACTTACTTATCAGTTTCTTGTAAATTATATCCCAACAATTTGGATCATGGTGCTCTCTTTTAAGTAAATTGGACATACTTGACGGATTAGAAATAAAATTTTCATGTTCATGATGACAATTTCTTGTCCTATCCTCTTACTGATAACTCACAGTTACACTATTTTTCCTGATTTCTTCTCTTCATCTTCTAACAGTTCCTTTGTCTCCATTGCTTCCACACCTCTTATATTGTCATTTCTATACTCTTAGTTATAAGAACGAACTTCTTTCAATACTCTCCAACTCGATCTTTTTTCTCTAGCTTTTAGGTTGCATGCTTAGTTTTTTTATCATGCATTATTTGAAGCAAGATCACATCTTCTCAAGTCTATATGATCAGACAAATTGTAGCTTCATATTTATTGTTATAACATTCTAATCATCAAATATACCGCGATGGCCTTAAACACACCCAAAAAAAAAAAAAAAATCTGCTATTCAAGAGCCCTTTCCTCTATAGTGTATATGGAGGGTTGATGTGAGTGATCTTGGCCTGCTTTTGAACATAATTTCCTTACTCAAACTCTGGATCTCTAGCAGGGGCGGATCCATCCTTGATATTTTGGAGGGGCAAATTTATAGGTAGCTGTTGGTGTTGCCTCGAATTTGGCTCGACCTATCGCTACAAAAAAAAGGGTCAATAGCAACTAAACAATAGAGATAAAAGAAAATGGTCGCTTAAGATGATTAATCATTCAATTTCTACAAAAATGTATGTTAAAGTTGCCTTGAATTTGGCTCGACCGTTATTTGTTCATATTCTTGATCGTCGTATGCTTCGCATATATGTTGGGGGTCCAAGGGGGCAGCGCTCTCTGGTGGGGTTCGACTTGCCCGATCAGGTCATGGGGGCCAGGGGGGAGCGCCCTTGCACCGGGGTTTTCGGGGCTAGCACCCTCGGAACAAATTTTGGTTGTTTCTGGGCGCATACCATAGTATTTTAAAACTTTTAGGGGGATAATTTCCTAAAAACCCTTGTAATAAAGACAATTTACCTAAAAAATTATATAATATTATTTTTTTTTGTTAGGGGGGAGGGGTTAGATAAGAGTACACGTTTTAGTGGATCTATTGTTCAGAGTGATGGTGAAATAGATGGGATTTCAGCAGAATTCAAGTTGGATGGTTAAAGGAAATCGGGCTTGTTATATAGAAATACCCCTCAAACTTAAGGGAAAATTTTAAGATTTGAGGCCTGCAATGCTTTATTGCCGAATGTTGGCCTTTAAAAGAGGCATAATACTAAGAGGGGCAGAGGGATGCAATTCCAGGTGGATGAGTGGCTTTACCCTTATAGATATGATACGAAATGAGCATATACGTGAAAAGGTTGGAGTAGCTCCAGTAGAAGATAAGATTAGAGAAAGTCGCCTTAGATGGTTTGGTCACATAAAACGGCGGTCTTGCGATGATCTCTAGGTCACAATGGATATTGAAACCAAGCCGACGCTCTAGCTTTTGGATACTCAAATAAAGCATAAAAGCTTAAAATTAAGAAAATGCAGATGGCAAGTAGGTGAACAAGAATTGATACTAAATTGTACTTTAATGAAAAATAATGTAGTAAAGCCATTTCAATCCAAACATGATTCCAATGTGGTGCGAGTAAATTATTTTAAACCAAACTACCTGTATTGAAGGTCCAGAAGAATAAATTTAGCATAACCATGCTCCCATCAGCTGATGCACTTTCTAACTCTGCCTGCTTTGCAATGTTCAAGAAAACCTCTTCAAGTGTAGTGAGACCAAGTTGAATGTCTGAGATTCCAAGTTCATCCTCTCTATCTTGAAGCTCAGCAAAGAAGTCCTGATTAAGAAATTTATGTAAACCAACTTTGAAGATTAATAATATATGCAGACTTCCAGGATTTCATCCAAAACACATTTAACTTACCGTCAATAGCCTTTCTTTATCACGAGGAATGACAAATGTCAAAAATGACTTGTTTTCCTTGTTTTCCTCTTTTGGCATGAAATTATTAGGTCGGAGTGCACGGGAGAACCGTCCGCACACTAGTATAACCGCGCTCGGTATCGGTACCACTCGGTACCACTGGGTACCGCTTGGTACCCTGTGTCTGTGCAGACGGTTTTCACTCCGTCCGCACTCCGTACCCTGTGTCTGTGCAGACTCTCATGATAGTAATTCACCATTGCCTTTGCAAGATTTGTGACTTACATGTTTGAAGAAATGCTTCACAAGCTGAGCTTTACGCACATGTGCAGCTTCCCATTCTGCAATAGGAGTACTTCCAAGAAAACTAATATTAGCAATATAACCAGTTCCAAATCTTGACTTCAACATTATAGAGGTTCCAATACACCTCAACCTTCCCTTTGCCATGATGGCAATGCGGTCACTCAATATGTCAGCTTCCTCCATTGAATGGGTTGTTAATACAATAGTTCGTCCCTTCTTTGCATTTTCTATAATATCCCATACATGTCTTCTGCTGATAGGATCCATCCCAGCGGTCTGAAACAAACAAAATTTTTGAATCAGTTAAGCATGAACTAGGAAAAAAGAGTAAGGTAGAATCAGAAGAGTAGACATATTTCCTGCAAATAAAAAACATCTATGATGAATTTTTGTAGCTAGCTCAATTTTATAATATTTAAAATGATTTCACAACAAAAGATGACAAAATCTGCCGTGGTTTTAGCTGGACAATTCAGCGAGTTTCATCATTAAGCATTAGTGGAGGATTGGATTTTTGAAAAACATAACCCTCTAGAAGTTGCTCAACTCTTGAAACAAACATATTAAGTGTAAATAATGTTTTAATATGAAGAAACTTGCTTGCAAAAATGGTAATTATAGCATGTCTCCTCAAAATGTCTTTTTTCTTTTTTTTTTCGCATCACTAAAAAAATTGCAAACTAGTAGATTGGTCAACCTTAGAGTCTAAAGGTTTTCATTTGAGTATATCTAAAATCAAATATATAATTAGTTAACCAGAGATTTGGCCCTCATTTTTGCGAGGACTTTATGATCTGAGTTCTGGTTTCCTATAGGCGCAAGCCCCTATAGTTAATTACCCCTCCTGATAACGAGAGAGAACTTTCGATTAAGACTAGTCGTCAATCAGATACGTAGAAAATACGTGTTGTATGACATATAGTAGCAACATGGGTATTTGGTTGGAAAATTGGAGGGTTTGAAGGTTTGGGAATTTTAATATTTAAAATTAGAAATTTCAGTATCTTGCACTCAAAACGGATGGTGGGGGAATGGATGATGGACCCGATCAAGATCCCATGGTTCCGTCGTCCCGAGCCATCGTGGTCCCTGGTCTACTTAGTCAGAGGAGGTAGTCGACCCAACCTGACAGAAGGATCCTTGTCAGCAGCCATGGGTTGCTTCGTTCAAGGGGACCTTGTAGACCTGGGGTGAATGCTTCTCTAAGGGGACACATTTGAATCCACCTTAGCTAACAAGGGCATTGTGCCCTATTGATAATATCCTATTGATTCATATCTCAAGGATTTGATACTGTTAAGGAGCGTATTGGCTCTGGCTATAACCGGTATTTCGTGGTGTCATTTGGAGGCAAAACCACTCGGTTCAGAGGGCCCCGGTCATAATCATTTATCTTGCGGTGTCATTTGGAGGCAAAACCGTCGGTTAGAGAACACGTACCACATCCTTACTGGCAGGAGATTATTTGAGAATGGATCATAGTGATATTTTCGACTAGACATTTGACTTTATGTGAGCTGGAGTTATAATCAAATTTATCCACCTCGACAAACTGTTGTGGATGGTGGATGGATTTTGCTTTAAGTGTTGACGGATGGATTTCAGTTTTAAATATTTGGAATTTGGGATTTTTGGGATATTTTGAAATTTGATTTTTGATAGGCATTTGGATGACATTTTGGATTATTTGAAATAGACCCCTCCGGTTGAGATATGCATTCAACACAACCATCATCGGGGTGAAGGGGGTCATTTCCATTTGATTAAACCTTGTTGACCCTATCAACTTGCCGATAGGAGATTGAGTTTTGTAGGCTTTATACATTTGTTAGTGAATTCTCTTGATTATAGACCTTGAAGGTCTAATATGAATGTATTAAAACAAATATACTAGTCACCACAACTGTATATTTGTTTAATGATTCAAACCTCGTCGACTTCTATTGACCCATATAGAAGGATCAGATTCGAATTTGAATTCACTTATTTACCCGCACAACATCCCTAAACGTCACGTGTTCCTACAACACACTCGTCGGGGCCCATGCGGGTGTTTGGGGGCATTTTATAATTATTTATTGAACCTTGTTGGTTCCTATTTACCTGTTTAGGAGGATCGAGTTCAAATTTATTAACCCGCGCAACATCCCTGGACGTCGCGTGTGTACCAAAAACATGCTCGCCGGGGCCCATGCGTGTGTTTGGGAGCATTTTATAGTTATTTATTGAACCTTGTTGACTCATATTTACCTGCTTAGGAGGATCAAGTTTCTTAGGCTTTATGCCTTTGCTAGTGAATTCTCTTGATTATAGACCTTGAATGCATAATATGAATATATTAAAACAAATACACCGGTCCCCACAACTACGTATTTGTTTGAATGTTCGAACCCTGTCGACTCCTATTGATCTGCATAGAAGGATCGGGTTCGAACTTGAATTCACTTATCGACCCGCACAGCATCCCTAGGCGTCATGTGTGTACCAATAACATGCTCGTCGGGGCCCATATGGGTCGAGATTATATTTTCTCATTTAGTGTACCTATGTGTATACAAATTATGGTGCACATGCAGGGGTATTTTGAAATATCTTAGTTGTGCAGGTAACAGTCATTTGAATTCACAATATTTCATTTGAGAGCTTATACACGCCTTCTGTCCGCTAGTACGAGTGTTGCGGATCCGGTGGCGGGGCATAACAGCTTTGTACGGGTAGATTGTCGTGCACTACTCGCATGATTTATGCAGGTAGTTTGTAATTTTTAAAATTATGGATATTTATTTTTATGTAATTATCAACATCATAAACTTTCCATACATTAATTACACATAAATTGACAAAAGATATGATTTAATGTTAAATTGGATTAATTTACAAATTTAAGTGAAGATGTGCTCATACGTGAGGATGAGAAGTTATTTTGTGTAGAGATCGAACACAAGATGTTGTCTTAAGAATAATCAAAATGCATCACGTTAGCAATATTGAGCAACGGTACCGAGCAATGAGTGATGTGGCGCATTCTGGTTGATCTTCGGATAGTGTTTGACGTCCTCACAAAATAATTAATCCATGTGGATAGGGACAATTTATCGATCTTACACCTTTCTGTCAGTTTTTTTTTTATGACAACAATCATAATATTATTTAGCTATTGCTTTATTATCACTATCTTGTTAATTACTATTTTAAAATTTTGATGGTGAATAGTTACTTCTGCCGTCAGAAGATAGAAATTATTTTTTTTTCTTTAAGTAAAATGAAATTCTGAGCATTTACTTAACTCTTGTTATTTCAAATCTCAACCCTTCAAATTTATTCATTTTAAATTAATTCAATTTAAAACAATAATATCTAAATAATAATATAATTATTAATTAAATAATTGCTTTAAAATTCGAATTTTTTAAATGTTTGAATATGAAAGTTACTAAACATAGAAGAGTCCTTCGTGCTTGCTTCTCCTACCTCATGGCCGCCACCGGTGCAACGCCGGTGGCCTCCATGGCTCTACAGGACTCTTCTATGTTCCCTCCGCTGTCTAATGCTCCTGCTTCTTCTTCGGCTACTCCCGCTCAGCCTCGTATGTTAGACCGATTATGGTCTAATATCATTGCGGAGCCAGCCCCGTCTTCTCCACACATTCCGGTGTCCCTCATGGAAACTCCGGAGGAGATCATCCCCTTCGACAAAGATTTTACGAAATGTGCTGCTGAAGAATGGAGTCTCTGCTTGGTAGGTTACTCTATCGGTAAGAGACGGTACTATGAAGCTTTAAACGAAACTGCAAAACGTATTTGGAAGCTCAAAGGTACATTCAAACTTTTAGCTCTAACGGATGGGTTCTTTTTGTTCAAGTTCTCTTTGTTAGAAGATTATGACATGGTATAGTCCAAAGGGGTGTGGTTTTTTCATGGCAAGCCTTTCATCTTTAAGAAATTGACTAAAAACTTCAATCCCACAAGAGAAAACTTCACATCTGTTCCTATCTGGGTTCGGGTTCACAATCTTCCTCTGGTCTGCTGGAATTCTGAAGGCATTTCCAAAATAGCTTCTAAAATTGGTATTCCTATTGTAGTTGATGCGTTAACTGCTGCTAAAACGAGGTTAACATATGCTAGGATATGTATTCAGGTCTCTACCACTTCCTCCTTTCCGGACTCTGTGTCTGTCGCTATAGAAGGGGATGTTATCAAACTTCAAATTCAGTATGAATGGAAGCCTATTCCGTGCTCTCACTGTGGTTCCTTAGCTCACTCTTCCAATCTATGTCCTTCCAATCCGCAACCTACTCAGACAGCCAATATACCTCCCAGAGGGCGTAGTTCTTCTAGGATTCCCCGCAGGAACTCTCAAGTCAGACCTCAAACCACTCAATTCACTTCTGGGAAAGGTGTTGCTAGCAAGCCTGATAATCAAAGCTCATCCATTCTCAACAAAGCTGCTTCCTCTTCCAAACTTGCTCTTGTCCCTTCTCAGGTTATTTGGGTGCCTAAAGACTCTGATGTTGTGGAAACTTTCGGGAATTCTGACAATGTGGTGAATTTTATTGAAAAGGCAAATTTAAAGGAAGTCAGTAAAAGCCCTGTTAAAAGTCCTCCCAGGAATCCTGAGGTTACTGAATTAATTAATATTCCAAACCTTAATTCTCCAACTGAGGAAGGTTTAGGGGATACGGAAGTTGAATTGGTTTCTTCTCTTAATCCTCCTTCTGTTAAGATGAGCAACAATTTCTCCTCTTTGCAAGCTGCTGAAGAATCGGTCTTTTCGGGTTCTAAAAATGAATGTTCTTCTTTTTCTGAACCCATCTCTAATCTCAGTGGGGGAAAAAAAAATCAAAGTCCTCAAATCCTAAAAGTGTCAAAGGAAAGGGTACTAAAAAGCCTATTGCCTCTTCTTCCAAACGCAAATGATCTGTCCGACTATAGCAGCGTGGAATATTAGAGGTTTCTCTTCCTCTAATAAGGTATCTCATTGTAAAATGTTAGTTTAGTCTCTTCGATTGGACATGATTTGCATTCTTGAAAATAGAATTCATCTTTCTAGCCTCTCTGATCAGAGTTTCTTCAATAGTCATATGCTGTTTGACTATGAATCTAGTTGTAATAACTTTCACTGCTCCACTCCGGGTAGGATCTAGATTAAGTGGTGCCCTGATAAATTATCTTTCCAACCTACTTTCTGTTCCTCTCAAATGATTGCTGGTATGGTTTCTTATGGTTCGAGCACTCCCTTTCTTCTTTCTGTGATTTATGCCTCCAATAATCAGGCTGAAAGAAATTCTCTTTGGGATGATTTGAGAAATATTAATCCTTCGGGGGGTATACCCTGGATCTTGATGGGGGGTTTTAATTGCTGTCGTTTCCCCTCTGAGAAGCTTGGTGGGAACCATCTTCATCATAATCAACTCTTTGATTTTAATAGTGCTATCTTTGACACTAATATTAAAGATTTAGCTGCTATAGGTCCTGCGTACACTTGGTACAATCAACAGTCTGATAGGCCTATTCACATCAAGTTGGATTGTATGCTGGTTAATGATTATTGGTTGTCCTGTTTTCCAGAGTCTTTCTACCTTATTAACAGCCCTACTGGTTCTGATCACTGCTCCATTATCCTTCGTTCCAGGGATAATACTAAAAGCAAGCACCGTTTCTTGTTCAAAAACTACTGGATTAAATATGAGCTTTTCTGGCATTTATTATTTGACATCTTTGCTTTTAAGGTTAACAACAATCCTTTAGTAGATCTTTCTGCTAAGCTTAAAAAGCTGAAAGTGGCTATTAAAAATATGTCTTGGGCTTCTTCTAACAACATGGCAGAGCAAATTAAAGAGCTTCAGGAGAAACAGCTAGCTTGTTTAAACAGTTTGGACAATAGGGTTAATATTATTCAAACTTCTGTGGAGCTGAAAAGTATTAACAACAAGTTGGGTACTGTCTCCGATATGTGGTATTCTTGGATAAAACAACGGGCTAAATCTAAATGGTTAGCTCAAGGTGAAGATGATCTTAAGTATCTTTATGCTAAAATACGTATGCGAAAGAATTATAAGAATACAGCCATCACTTTAGCTATGTCCAGTCATAATGCTTCTATGAATGATGCGATTCATGATTCTATTGCTTACTTTAAAGAACTTTTTAATGCTACTAGGAATCTGGACTATGATATTGATCAGTTTCCTGTTTGGAAAATTCTTCCTTCTTATTGCATTGGACCTCTTATTGCACCATTCACTGAAGCTGATGTCAAGCTAACTGTTCTTTCAGGTGCTTCTGATTCTAGTCCTGGTCCAGATGGTTTCAACTTTGAGTTCTTTAAAGCCACTTGGTGGGTCATTGGGTCTACTGTTTGCAATGCTATTAAGTGTTTTCATCATCAAGCTTATATTCCGCATTCTATTAAAGCTACTGCCACCACTTTAATTCCTAAATCTAATCATGCTGAGGTGATTTCTGATTTCCGTCCCATAGCTCTTTGCAACACGACCTATAAAATCATTGCTAAAGTTTTAGCTGCTAGGTTGAAGCCTATTATGAATCATATTATACAAGATAATCAAGCAGGATTTATTCAACATAGAGTCTCTACTGACAATGTGATTCTTGCCAATGAAATTTTGCATCATTCTAGGCTTTCTCCTAAATTTAAACTTATGTGTGTTAAGCTGGACATTAAGAAAGCTTTTGATAGTGTATCTAGACATTTTCTTCTTTCTAGAATGGTTCAAATTGGCTTTCCTAACACTTTTGTTGAGTGGATTGATGCTTGCATTAAAGATGTCAGGTTTTCTTTATGTATTGATGGTGCTCTCGAGGGGTTCTTCCCTTCCACGAATGGACTTAGACAGGGCTGTCCCCTTAGTCCCTACCTTTTCACTATAGTCATGGATGCTTTATCTTGCTTGCTGGATTGCAATTTGAATGAAAACAGCTTTGAGGTGATGTCAATTGGGAATTATAGGATTTCCCATTTGATGTATGCGGATGATTTGATTATTTTTGGTAGGGCTGATCACACTAACTGTGTAAGGCTTACACAGGCTCTTAATGCTTTCTCTAAGGCTTCTGGTCTTAATGTAAACTATGATAAAAGTTCTATTATCTTGCCTTCTAATTGCACTAATGCTGATAGTATTCGTGCATCTCTTAATATTCGTAATACTGCCTCTTATATGAATTATCTTGGGTTGCCTTTGTCTCCCTATAATCCAAAACTTGCCAGTTTCTCCATGCTCATGGAAAGTATCATCAACAAACTGTCTGGGTGGAAGGCAAAAGCTTTATCCTTTGCGGGTAGGCTCCAATTTCTCAGGTATACCATTTGGAACACTATTGCTTACTGGATACGTGGTGGTATTATACCTAAAACTATTATCAAACAAATTGATCGTTTGTGTGCAAAATTCCTATATTTTGGAGATTCTAAGGGGAAAAAACTGCATCTAATCTCCTGGAGAAATACCTGTAAGCCAAAAGTTTTGGGAGGTATTGGCTTACCGTCTCTGCATTCTCTACAATTTAGCTTCAACTGTTCCCTTATTTCTAGAATCTATAACACTCAAAGTCCCTTGAGTATTTGGTTATTTAAAGCTTATATCTCACCTTGGAAGGATCCCATTTCTAAAGCCACTAAATTCTGGAAGCTGGTTTGTAGAGATGCCATATCTGCTAAAGAAAATTTTCATTTTAAAATTTCTGCATTTTCTAAATGTGCTCTTTATTGGGATCACTGGTACAAAGATAAATGTCTTAAAGAGGTTGTGGGCCTCTCTTCCTTTCTCAACTCTTTTCCTGTAAACGAAAGTATTTCTGTTATTATTGAGGGGGAAAGTTTGGTTCTTCCTGCACATTTGCCGGGGGCTGTTTACACGGCCTTCTTTGATGTTATTGTTGCTCCGGGTACCAATATCAATATCTTTTGGGATAAGGGTAAGAAATGCAGGAATAGAGACTATCAAAAGTTTTACTACAAAAATCTAGATATGGTAAACTGGTGGAAATTTGTTTGGCACAGACATTATGTTATTAGATTTTCGTCTTTTTGCTGGATGGCTATTTGTGGTGGGTTAAAAACGGCAGATTCTCTTATTGCTAAAGGAATTATTGTGGAAGCCAATTGTGCTCTTTGTCATCACGAATATGAAACTATCAGCCACCTTTTTTTTTAGTGTGATTATTCCTTTGCCGTCATTTCCAATCTTATGAGAAACTTGGGGTTTTTATTGCTTAGACCCAATATTCTGCAAATTTTTGAATTCATTGAAGATACACATTCTAATCATAAGGATTTCTATTTCCTCATTATCTGTTGCTCGGTATATCACATATGGAGGGAGCGGAATGATAGAAAGTTTGGTAACAATTATGTCTCTTCCACTTCCTTAGCTCGTAAAATTAAGGCTGCTGTTTTTTCTAAAATTCTGAAATGGAAGGAGGCTATGCACTTGATGGACCTGCTGTAATTCTGGCTGTTTCTTCTTTCTATTTCTGTTTTGGCTTCTGGGCATTTCTGCTACTAATGGCTGGCTGGTTCACTGGTGTTGTCTGCTGTCTTGATGTTTCTCAGTGGTTGTGCTGTGCTGAGTTGGTTTGGTATTTGCGGGAATTTCTGTTTTGCTGGTTCTTCATTGCTGTGGGAAGATGGGCAATGATGAGTGGATTGCCATTTTCTCCTTTGGATGGCAGGATTTTTGGCAGAATTTTTGCAACCAGGTTGAGAGAGCGGCAATTCCTGAGCCTAAGGCGCTTTTATCTCCCTCAACCTGCTCTTCTGTGCTTCCTCTGCCTATGGTTTTTGCTTTATTTTCAGCTAAGCTCTTTTCTTTTCTCTTTTCTTTTTTTTAGTTTAGTTCTACTTAGTTCTGTTTTAGTTTGGGATTTTTGTTTTTATCCCAATCCTGGGCCTTGTTTGTTTCTAGCAAGGTCATAGTTCTTACTGTTATATTTCTTTCATTACATGTAACAAGCTTATATTAATGGAAACGGCTAACGCCATAATTTTCCCAAAAAAAAAAAAAAACAAAAAAATAAATAAATGAAACAGAATACTATCTAGTATGATATCACATTAATTATTGCATATAAATTATATTGACTTGTGTTTCTTCCTATATGAAATTCCAAACATTAATTTAATTCTTATTATATTAAATTATAATCATTCAAATTTATTCATTTTGATTTAATTTTATTTTAAATAAAAAAGTCTAAATAGAAATGTATTTATTAGTTAATTAATTATTCTAAATTAACTGTTTTTAAAATATAGGTTATGAAAGTTACACAATTTTAAGGGTTATTAAAGAATAAATATAAATTAAAAAAATTATATTACTGGCTTCATTTTAATTATCAAAATTTTAAACTTTGTAAAAATTAAATAATAAATTATAAGGCTAGCTTCACATTTATTATCCATATTCAGAAATTATATCCATTATTTGTTTATAAATTTATTTATTACACTAATTAATTATTTTTATAATTTGAAATTATGAAAATTACTTTAAATATGTAACCATTTATTTAACTCTTATTATTTTAAATGTCAACATTCAAATTAATTCTAATTTTTATAATAACAACTAAATAATAATATCATATTTAACTAATTAGTTATTTTAAATTTTCAATTTGTGAAATATTAATATGAAAGTTACGAAATTTTAATAATTATTAAGGAATAAATATTAACGAATGAATTATAATGCTAATTTCACATTAATTATTGGGATTATGGACTTTAGACACATTAATTATATAAAAATTTATTTATCACACTATTTAATTATTTTATAATTATTTTTAAAATTAAAATTATGAAAATCACTTTAACTAATTCATTTTTAAAAACTATTGCATATAATTTATATACTTTTTAAATTTCAATGATCTTTAATCTATATTATTATTATAGAAGCAACTTCCATATGAAATTCTAAGCATTTATTTAACTCTAGTTATTTAAAATATTAACTATTCAAATTTATTCATTTCAAATTAATTTAATTCTAAACAATAAAATATAAATAATAATGGAATAATTAATTAACTAATTGTTTTAAATTTTTAATTTTTTAAAATGTCAATTATGAAAGTTACGAATCTTTAATAATTATTAAGTAATAAATATCAATTAATAAATGAACCATAATACTAGCATCATATTAATTATCAACATTATAAACTTTTTATACATTAATTACATATAAATTTATGTATTATATTATTTAAATAATTTTTTAAAAAAATTATTTAAAACTATGAAAATTACTTAAAAATTTAATTTTTTAAAATCCTTTGCTATGAATTATATTGGCTTATGTTTTTTCTCATATGAAATAAAATCATTTATTTAATTCTTATTATTTTAAATTATAACAATTCAAATTTATTCATTTCAATTTAATTCTATTTTAAACAATAAAGCTTAAATAGTAATGCATTTATTAGTTAATTAATTACTTTAAATTATTTGTTTTTAAAATGTAGGTTATGAAAGTTACAAACTTTCATGATTATTAAAGAATAAATATTAATTAATAAATTATAATGCTAACTTCACTTTAATTATCAAAATTATAAATTTTTGTACATATTAATCACAAAATAAATTATATATAGATATATATATTTAAATATGTTGTATATAAATTATATATTTTTTAAATAATAATAATCTTTAATCTATACTATTATAAAAATGATTTGTATTTTTTCCCATATAAAATTTTTATCATTTCTTTATCTCTTATTTTTTTAAAATATAAACCATACAAATTAATTCATTTCAAATTAATTAGATTTTAAATAATAACATTTAAATTTTAACAATTTTATTAGTCAATCAATTACTTAAAATTATTAAATTTTTAAATGGCAGTTATGAAAGTTACAAAATTTTATAGCTATTGAGAAACAAATATTAATTATTGAAGTATAATGCTAGTTTCATATTAATTATCAAGATTATAAATTTTGTATTACATATTAATTAAATTATTATAATGTTTAATTAATTTTATAGTTATTTTTATAATTTTAAACTTAAAAAATTTATTTTAAATATTTAAAATTCATTGTCTATATGTTTTAAATTTCAAGAATTAATTTATTAAGAACTTATTTATTTTAAATTTTTAGCCTTTGAAATGTTGGTTATTGAAGTTAAGGAATAAAAATTAATTAATGGATTATGTTTATAATTAATAAGTAATTTTATTATAAGTTAATTAATAAAAAGTTATTATTTAAATTTCTAAAATTTACACTACTATTATAAAAATAACTTTTATTTCTTTTCATATAAAATAGCAGTAATTTATTTTAACTTATATTATTTTAAATCTCAAACTTTTAAATTTATTCATTTCAAATTAATTAAATTTTAAACAATAGCATCTAAATAGTAATTTAATAATTAATTAATTAATGCCTAAATACTAAAGTCCAATTAAATCTATTATTTTTATTAATTTATCTATCATAAAAATATCTTTAAAATTATGGATATTTTGTTTTTTATGTAATATCAAAATAAAAAATTTTCATTGTCATCAAATAATTATATATGTCTTTTTCTTATAAATTATGAATAATAGAGAAATCAATATGTTATTATATGAAAATTGGGAATGATTATTTTTAAGCTATTGACAAAATATTTCATCGATGATAAATTTTTAAATCATTTAATTTATCTATCTCTCATTCTCTTTCATCTTCCACCCGAACTTTTATTCTATCCAGTGAACGTATGCAGATGAAGGTTCGGTTTTAGGCAAAAAAACGCCTGTACCGAGTTTTTCGCCGTTTTTTTGCCTAAAACCGAACCTTTCTGTGCGTACGTTCACCGGATAGAATAAAAGTTCCTTCCACCCTTAAGTTTCGATTAAAAGAAAAAAAAAAAAAAACAGTAAAGATTGAAGCAAATCTAAAGAAAAAACAACAACCTAACCTTGTAAGAAGGAATCAGCCGACCCGGATTGTTCTGCAAAATGGCCCTCACGATCCCCCTTATCCTGGTGCTGCTATTGCCGCTCCAGACAAAATCGAAGCACGACTCCTTGATAAAGAACTTTTCCTTGCAACGCAGTACGGGCGGGGGGGTATGGGCGGCGACACCACCGCATTGGAATCCAACACGCTATCAAACGCTGTAAATAAGGAGAATCGCGACCGCACCACCTTATCAATGAAGAAGATGAGGAGTATGGAGAAAAACGAGGAGAAAAGTTGGAGGAAAGCTGATCGTTTGTTTCTCGAGGTTAGGATTTTGTTTTCTTCATCAGTGCCTTCAATTGCTGCCAGAAGAGCTGAGCTCCCCTTTGCAGCACCATGATCTGCTAGCTTTTCGGAGCACATAAGAATGGTGGGGAGTTTCGAAAGTAGGAGTAGGTCAGGCGTTCTTTTTTATAGGGAGCTATTGCCATTCAAATTTTCATTTGTAACTCTTTAGTTTAAATCAAGGAGTTTTCTTTAGCATTTAATGATTTCACGGAGAGGGAGCAATTGTGATGTAATTAACTTCTTTTTGACCTATTTGTTGTCAAAATATTTGATTTGATGCTAACTTTATTAATTTACAATTTTAAATTTTTAAGTGAAGATGTGCTCAAATACAGGGGTGAACAACAATTTATTGTAGACTATTTGAGGACAAACTAGAATACACCACATACAGAGTTATATCAAACAGTAGGTGTCGTGGTGCATTCTGATTGGTCTCCGGATGGCGTTCGATGTTTGTATATAATAATTAATCTAGGTGGATACAAAAAATTTATCGATCTTACAACTTTCTGTCAGTTTTATTTTTTTGATAACAATCATAATTTTATTTAGCCATTGTTTTATTTAGGGGTGTCAATTCGGGTCAGTGGGTCGGGTTCGGGTCGAACCCGGAACTGGCCCGACACTGTTCGGGTCAACCCGAACCCGACCCTTTTTAAAAACGGGTCAGGTTTCTGGACCCGAACCCGACCCCACACGAATGACCCGAAGTTGACATAAAATTGCTAATTTTCGGGTCAAAATTGGGTCAATCTGGGGTTCTCGAGTCAAATATGAGTTTTCGTGTTACTTTCGGGTCAATTTCGGGTTGCTGGGTCAACCCGAACCCAACCCGATTTTTAAAACGAGTTGATTTATTCAACCCGAACCCGAATTTTTCCGGGTCAGGTTCGGGTCGTGTCAAAAATTGACATCCCTAATTTTATTATTACTATCGTTACTTTTTAAAAAAAAAATTGTAGTAAAAAATTACTTCTACCACCATCATAGAGAAATTATTTTTTTTTTCTTTTACGTAAAATAAATGCAGTGGAAAGTCCGAAGACATGGTGGTTAATGGCGGTGATGGCGGCTAGTGGCCTAGTAGGGAAGGTGGTCAAAAGTTAGGGGCAGAGCCATAATTTTTATCATGCGGGGGCAGAAATCATTGAAGTAAAAAAAAATTCAATCTTTTTCATCCGGGCTTGGGATCGACATTGACAATTTTAATTTTTCTTTTAAATTGTTCGATTCATTATAAAATTGAATAAGAACAATATTAAAAATGTTATGCTAGTCACAAAAAAAAAAAGATTTTATGCTAATCAAATTATAAATAACTAATATTATGCTTATCATATGTAAGAGAGATCATTATTTAACACAACTCCCCTTGGCCTATTGGTTGAGAGCTTAGACTTCCAACTAAGAGGTCCAAGATTCGAGTCCATGTGTATGCGTTGTGTGTGTGAGTTTGCCTTAAATGGCCTAAATGTCCCAAAAAAAAAAGATCATTATTTAAAAAATATACCTTTCAATTGCTACAAAGCACTTGAAAGAGTTTGATAGCGATAACTCGATAGAACTCGGCAACTGATTAAAGATAAAAACAAGTTTCATAAAATTTAAGTTGGCAAAAAAAAATCATGAAGAAATAAATACGTACTAAGTAATAAGTATTACCAAATGGGTAGAAGTTTCTTAGTCCTCATGCGGTAACGGGCCAAACGATGGATCCTGCTCTCCATAAGGATAAGCTGCAACTTTGAGTCCGTATCCTTGCGGCTCCTTTCTAAATGCTTCATGATCTTCAAATTGTTAGAATAATTAAATATATTAATTATGCGAGACATCGTAATAATTATTTAATTATGTAACCCATTAAGTGGCCCATATATTAGAATTATTTATTTAATTGCTATTAATCAAGAAGAGATGATTTGATCAATCGTTTATGGACCGTTTGACAAATAACTCCTATGAGCGGTTATTGTAACCAATCCGCAGGAAATAACTACTAGTTCTCGCTCTCTCTCATTATGAGTTACTTTGCTCCATAAAAAACTAACTCATGAAAGAAGAAAGTGAAGGAAAAATGGAGAGAAACCGTAGTTCGAAATTTGATGAATTCAAAATGAATCAATGTATGTTTTTCTTTCGATTAAAGGATTGTGAAAATCATCTTGTTTAAGATCTTGAGGATTTAATACTTATGTAAATTCAAGTTTTCCGTTTCAATTTTTTTTACATAATTTATGATGCGAGTTCTTGCAAGAATAAGATAACTCATAATAAATATTAGGAGTTCTTATAAAAGTTAGAGAACTTAATCTTAAAGAAAGTTCTTGTATGAATTTGAAAACTTGAATTTTAAATATGATTAAGTCCTCGCAAGAAATTAAGAACTCCATAAGTTTTACATGTAGTACAGAGCATGGTTGAAAACTTGTAATTCTCCGTTTAAGTTTTTCTTCAATTTCTTCAATAATTCTTTCTAATGAAATCGAATTCATATGATTTGTTATCGATTTCAATTATCGCATCAATTATCGAATCATATCTTGTCACGATTTTTTCGTGGCAAATTAATTATATTTCTACTTTATTTTTTCCAAATTAATTTATGCTATTTATTTCATTATGAATGGATTTGTCATCTTAAAGTTAATGATGTAAATCCATTTTGCATTTAATAATATTTTATCTGTATATGTAATTATATACATTAAATAATCATCATCGTAATTATTTAATTTGATGTTTATATCAAGCATAATTTGTTAATCATCAAAGTGGTCAAATTACAAAGTTTTCATAAATATCAATTTAAATAATATTTAATTACTAGTGAGTATGCGATGCTATTAAAAGAATGACATGATGTTTTATAAAATTTTATCATGAGTAATTAAAATTCAATAGCTATAAAATATTTAAAAATCGTCCAAAGGTTGATTAATCATTTTGTACTGTTGGATATAATTATGATAAATTATTGTACTTAATTAAATATATTTAGTATATTCAAAGACAGCAAATATATTTAATTGGCATGTATATAATTATCAATTATGAGAATTTTTTTATTTGAGCATCAATTATGATTATCATTGTATATTGTAGTATCACCCAAAGGAGAACTTCAATATACATTTTATTTATTAACTAAATGTTATTTGAATCTATTTTATATTTTTAAATTTAATATTCATATCATCGATATGTAACAGTCTTATATTTTATTTTGCAGAATCTAATTTTGTAGTTCTTCATTTGCAAGCTTCATCTATTATAAAGTTTAATGAGCTTAATTATTCTAAATGGAGTGAACAAATCCAGTTTCATTTAGGAGTTTTGTATATGGATTTTGCACTATTTAATGATAAGCCTACTACTCTTATTGATACAAGTAGTGTTGAAGAAAGATCTTTTCATGAAGCTTGAGAAAGATCAAATAGATTAAGCCTAATATTTATGCAAATGACTGTAGCATACATTATTAAGCTAACACTTTCAATGACAGATAATGCTAAAGAATTTATGAAGTCTATATAAAATGTATCTCAATGTAAGTCTGCTAATAAGTCATGTGCTGAGATTTTAATGGGTATGTTAACCATCATGAAATTTGATGGTTTTCGTGTTATTTATGAGCAAATTACTGAAATGACTAATATAGCGGCAAGATTGAATACTATGGGAATGAAAGTGAGTGAAAGTTTTCTTGTACAGTTTATTATAAATTCATTGCCTCCTGAATATAGTACATTCCAAATTAATTATAATACAATTAAAGATAAATGGAATGTGACCGAATTACAGAGTATGCTTATTCAGGAGAAATCAAGGTTTAATAAATAAGGAATTCATTCACTCAATTAATCTCATAGATTAATCAGATTTAAAACAAAATTAGGAAAGAAAAATCTAAAGGACAATAAAGGACACTTAAAGCTTAATGTGTCATCTGTCCAAATCCAAAAGTAGGAACTAAAGATTGATAGATGTCATTTCTTTCACAAGCGTGGACACTATCAGAAAGATTGCCTGAAATGTAAGGCTTGATTTGAAAAGAAAGGTAAGCCTAGTGCTTTTGTATGTTTCGAATCAAATTTGACTGAGGTTCCTTATAATTCTTGGTTGATTGATTCTGGTTGTACCACTCATGTTTTTAATGTGATGCAGAGCTTTTTTACGACCCAAATCATAAAGCCAAATGAAAAGTTTGTCTTCATGAGAAATAGAATCAAAGCTCAAGTTGAAGCCATTGGAACATATCATTTGATTTTAGATATTAGGCATCATTTCGATCTTTTTCAAACTCTTTATGTACCTTCTATTTCTAGAAATTTAGTTTCTTTATCGAAACTTGATACAACTGATTTTTGTTTTAAGTTTGAAAGTGAATGTTTCGGTTTATTTAAGTGTAATCAACTTATTAGTTCTGGTGTGCTTTATGATGAATTATATAAATTAAAACTTGATAATTTATTTACTGAGACTTTATTAACCTTGCATCATAATGTTGAAATAAAACACGGTTTAATGAATGAAAATTCTGCTTACTTGTGACATAAACATTTGGGTCATATATCCAAAGAAAGAATATAAAGATTAGTGAGGAATAAAATTCTTCATAATTTGGATTTCACTAATCTTGGTATTTGTATGGATTGTATTAAAGGAAAATTTACTAAACACATAATTAATAAGACAGCAATAAGAAGCATGCAGCTTCTTGAACTCATACACACTGACATATGTGGACCTTTTGATGTGCCTTCCTTTAGTGGTGAAAAATATTTTATTACATTTATTGATAATTTTTCACATTATAATTATATCTATTTGTTGCATAAAAAATCTCAATTTGTAGACATCCTTGAGGTGTTTATTAATAAGGTTGAGAGACAATTAGATAGAAAAGTGAAAATCATAAGGTCTGATAGAGGTGGTGAATTTTATGGAATGTATGATGAATCTAGATAATGCCCTGGTTCATTTGCTAAATTCCTTGAAAGGTATGTCATTTGTGCTTAATATATGATGTCTGGCACACCACAACAAAATGGTGTTGCAGAAAGATGTAATTGTACTTTAATGGATATGGTTAGATGTATGTTAAGATATTCTTCTTTACCTTTATCTTTGCAGATGCATGCTTTAAAAACTATTATGTATTTATTAAACAGGGTTCTTAGTAAGGCAATTTCAAAGACCCCTTTTAAACTGTGGACAAGAAGAAACCCCAGTTTAAGGCACCTGCATGTTTGGTGTTGCCCAACGAAAATAAAAATTTATAATCCATATGAAAAAAAATTGGATTCTAGAATAACTAGTAGTTTTTTTCATTGGTTATCTAGAAAAATTTAAAGGGTATAGATTTTATTGTCCTAATCATAGTACGAAAATTATTGAAATTAGAAATGCTAGGCTCAATGAGAATGATAAAATTAGTGAGAGTATAGAACCTCGTAATGTAGAGGTTAAAGAAATTGGGATGAAAATTTTTTTGCCCGTCACTTTTAATAAAGTTGTTATTCCTACAGTTGTTGAAAAGTTTGACAATATACAGGATGAGCAAATGAATGATAATACATCCCAAAATGAAGTTGTTACTGATGAACCTATAATTGATGAACAACAAGAAGTAGCATTAAGAAGATATACTAGAGTTAAAAGATTTGCTATTTTAAATGATTATATGGTTTATCTTCTAGTGTTAGATTTTGACTTAGGAATTAATGATGATCTAGTTTCATTTTCACAAGTCATAGAAAGTGTGAATTTTAATAAGTGGTTAGATGCTATGAAAGAAGAGTAAAAATTAATGGATCATAATAAAGTCTAAGACATCGTTGAATTGCTTGAATGTTCTAAAAGAGTTTGGTGTAAGTGGGTCTTTAAGACCAAACGTGACTCTAAAGACAATATTGAACGATATAAGGCTAAACTTGTTGTCAAAGATTTTACTCATAAAAATGGTGTTGACTACAATGAGACATTCTCTCCAGTTTCTAAGTATGACTCATTAAGAATTATTATGGTGATAGTGGCTCATTATAATTTAGAGTTACATTAAATTGATGTGAAAATAGCCTTTTTTAATGGGGATTTAGAGGAAGAAGATTATATGGAAGTTGTCTCTTTTCATATAAGAATTATTATGAATGTGAAAATAGCATTTTTTTAATCCAAAGCCTACCACTATTACCAAAATAACTGAAATACATTCAATTTTGGCAAACCTTCAATAAAATTCATGGTTATCTCTTTCCACACCTTCTCGTGCAGAGCTAGAGGTTGCATGAGTCCTCATGATGTCATTGTCATATATTTTTGCCTCTGGTAGATATTGCAACTGGCCACTTTCTCCTCCATATCTTTCTACATCCCAACCCAAAATAATTTTGATAGGTATTTTGTACTCCCGAGTGGCCTCCTATGGCACTACTATGAAACTCCCGCAATAAGTGCGATACACATGGCAACATCTGCAGCATCACCATTCGCCCTTGGTATAACAGTCTCTGATCAACAAAGGTATAGCATGTATGATTATCCTTGTTGCCAAATAAATCTCTCATGATTTTCTCCAATCCTTCATCCTACTGGTTTTCTGTTCTCAATGCCTCTTGGTCCACACAACTAAGGGAAACATACATTATCATCATGTGGGGCTCGTGTCGATACTTGATCTCGAAATCTCTATCCCTTGTCGATATGAATCAATTTTGGCTTCATTTCGGACGACTTTCTTACTTCTTCTTGAAGCAAGCTTTCTTGTAAAAAAAAATTAACTTTTGCACTAGAAAGTTGCTTCAAGAAAGCACCAAGAAAGCTATTCCAAACAAAATCTTATTCTCATAATTAATTTTTCCATGTTTTTGATGAAAATTGTTGGAGGGAAATTATTCAAGGAAAGCCTTTTGAACTTTTTATAATCAACCACATTTATTTTAGGTGATGTTAAACTGTTAAATTGATGCAAACTAATCTAAAATACTATTTTGCATTAATTTCCTCCAATTTTGATCTGAAAAAATAGCAAATTTGATGGCATGACTAAATTAATTTATATTTGGTAAGTTAAATTGAACACTTGAAAAAATTTAGGATTAAAATGAATATATCTAGGGACTATTTTAATTATTTAGTTTTTGTTTGAGACAACTTTCTCATTGCTTTCTAAAACAGCTTTTTAGTGTACAAAATTTTTAAATTAGAAATTCTTGTACTAAGAAATCATTTTAGAAAGCAGTAAGAAAACTGCTCCAAATGAAGCCTTATTCTTATGTTGCTTTACTCCATATTTAGGCACAATTTTATAAATTCATCAGATGAATAGTTGCAATGATTTTTTATTTCAAAGTGCACTGAATATTCGCCTATTTAGTATTCAAAAACTCCTGTGAATTGTATATCAAAAGTTTGTTTATTTTTTTTTTCCTCATTTTGTATGTACCTAGTCAAAAGGCAATAAACTGTCGAATAGAATAAACAAAGAGAACAGTGTGGAGCTTACAACGAAAGAGAAACATTGGCTTTAGATGGAGACATGCACATATTATATGATCAATGACATTAAGGGTGTCAATATTTGACACGATCCGAATCTGACCCGGAATTTTCGGGTTAGACCCGACCCGTTTTGGAACCCGACCCGTTTCCAAAACGGGTCAGGTTCGGGTTTCCAGATTCGACCTGTTTGAAAAATGGGTCGGGTTCGGATTGACCATACGGGTTGTCGGGTCAACCCGGAAACCCGTTTAAAATGATTGTCCGGCTGCCCGCGGACCTGTCCGCCCCCTGCCTTTCTGCCCGCGAACCTGCCCGGGCTTGCCCCCCCCCCCCGGTGGTTGCCCGCTCAGCTGTCTGTGCGCCTACCACAGCTGCTCGCACCTGCCAGCACGCGGCCGCATGCCCAAGGCTGCCCGTCCACCCTATCCGCCCGGCCGCGGCCGCGCCCGCCCGCCGCCCGCATTTTTGTGTTGGGTCGTGTCAACCCGAAAACCCGCCGAGTCGGGTCCGGGTTCAAATTTCCGACCTGTTTACCTACCTGGTTCGGGTTAGGGTTAACTCGTTTGAAACCAGGTCAGTTCTAGGTTCGACCCGATCCTGACCCGTGACCCGAAATTGACACCCCTAAATGACATCTTCGACTTACAAATCATCAGCTTCGTTTGGGACGGCTTTCTTATTGCTTTGTAAATATTTTAAAAAAAATTCTTTAAAATAGAAAAAAAAAAACAGTGATCTGAAGTTGTCCAAAACGAAATCTTTCTTAGTTGTATATCAAACATCTACCCTGTACACGCTCTTATCAAATTAAGAATAATTTCATGCATGCTAAAAATATGGGTTAAGATTTAATTAGATATTATTATAAATGAAACTAATTGAATGTTAATTATGTAAATATGCATTTTACATGAGAAATCCTCCCTTTTATATTGTATTCTCTCATATCAATATTCCCTCTCTCCCTCCCTCCCTTCCTGTGTGTTTTTACATGAAACATTACACACTTGCCTATTGTTTGAGTTTAAATTTCCTTAGTTAATTATAGCTCCTGCACTCTTTAATTTATGAATATTTCTTCCGACATAGAACAAGAGTATTATTTAATATTAATATTTCGTTTGGGACGGCTTTCTTACTGCTTCTTAAATCAGGCTTTTAATTAGAAAATTGTTTTAAGAAGTATGAAGAAAACCGTTTCAAATGAAACCTAAACTAACATTCAAGACATTACAATTAACCCACTTAAGCACATACCCTTTAGAGTTAACCCATTAAAGTTCTAATTTCTATTTGCATGAAGGATATTCAAAATTAATTGTTCAATTTCCATTTGTATGAAGGGTATTCTAAATTACTGCAGGGTATTGCTTGGACTGCTGCCAAGCTATTTTTTGTACTCCGCTCGGCTTGCAAGGAGAGAAATTATTCTGTGTGGAGTTTGGACGGGGAGAATCGTCCAAATTTACTGTGTAGTTGATGCATGTTTATAAATACTCAACAAATGCTCAATAAATATTTAGTAAATGCTTACAACAGTGTATTTAAAAATACACAGGAAATAAGCAACAAATATGCAGCAATCCTGACGGTTCTTCTTATTTTGACTCCGCACATAATAATTTCTCCTGCTATTACTGAAAAAGACAGTAAATTCTATGTATTATGAAGAAAGTAAAATATAAAGTGAACGATTAATTTATTCATGTCTCATTATAGCAGAACCTGGATGGGAAGTAGGTAGGTATCCATAGTTTAAGCTGGATCGGTGGGATTTGGCTGATCGAGCAAATCCTATAAAAAAAAAATGGATGAAACTAAGTAAGTTATCTACCTCCCATGTAAACAATACACAAAATGCATATTAAATTTGATACATCCTCAAAAAATTATCATGATCGGCACGAATCTCGAGCAAAACCCAATCCGGAAACTTCAGAAATTAAATCTGGGTACACCCGAACTCCGATTTCAGCAAGCTTATAGTCAAACTGAGCGTTTCGGAAATACGAACCCAACGACACCAAATTCAACTCGATCCGTGCCCAAATGAGTCTAAATCGAAGACTCAGTGCTGTTGGAAGGTTCAAATCACAATTTGAGTTACCAAACAATCTCCGATTTTAACGAATTTATACTCGAATCGAACGGCTCGACGAGAAGAATCCAACGAGCTTAAGATCGTTGAATTTTGACATCACTAAGGCCTTCAAATGTTCAACGAACGGTGCACAATTGTAGGATTCAATATCGGCCGTCCATTCGACCACTCCCTATTCGCCCCTGATCTCACGCCTATTTGCGAGCTATGCCACTCCAGAAAAATTATAAATAGAGCCCTCATTATTCATAAAATCCAGAGGCCCTCACCCTTGCCGGACCACTACTTGAGGCATTGAGCTCCACCAGGACACCACATTATGCTTAGAGTTCTCCCAGAATACAACCGACTACGGTCATTTCGACCTCCGTCACCTACTACGATCTTTCTGACCCCGGTCTCATGCTGACTACGGTCCTTCAGACCTTCGTCGCCTACTACGGTTCTTTCGACCTCCATCACTAAACAACGGTCTTTATGACCCCGGTCTTTTGCCGACTACGGCCCTTCCGACCAAACAAACATGTATATATAACTCCCACCATGTAATGCACTTTATATGATGTACATTTGTTACATCAATCCAAGACCTTCTCCCAAGGAAGGGCCTCATTTATAATCGACTGCAAATACTAGTGAATTCATTCAAACTGGACCAGGCCCCGTGGTTTTTCCCCCTTTTCAGAGGTTTCCACATAAAAATTCTGGTATCTCTTATGAACGCTACACCCTCTCTCTTATCTGATTGTGTGCTGGATATTCGTACAATGCTAATACGTTAAACTTTATATTTCTCTACCGCCGCGAATACTCCAGGACGCAACAAAATTGATAGTCACATTGGGGCTTACCTCAACAAATAAATCAACAATTGAATGCCATAAAAATAAAGAAAATTCAATCATTACATTAAGACATATCAAAATAAGTAAAATTGCAATAAATTGATAAAACTTGAGCGAGTACGAAATTTCTATCGTAGCAAATATAGACGAAGGGACTTTTCACCATAATCAGGGGTAGATTAATAATGAAAATATTTGGTGGCTCGACTATGATTCGACAATGATTGTAACTAATAAAATTATTGATTGATGAGTCAAAGACATTTCAATTCTCTAAAATGATATCAAGTACCAAATTGATATAAATTTTGATAAGCTTTGAGGATCCAAAATAAGAAGAGGTTATCACGTGTGGAGATCGGACTGGAGCTGCATTCGGATTCTGTGAGGGTGCGCTGTAAAATCACAGTGAAAAACGTAGTGTGCACAGGAACTACGTTTTTACTGTGCAAGTTCATAAAATTCAGACGATTCTCCTATCTGAACTTCACAAATCATAATCTCTTCAAATTAAAGCCAACAAACAAAATAAATTATATGGTACAATCATCCTCAGGCGTTTTAAGTCCCAATTATATTTGTTAACATTATAAAGAAAACGATCAATATTCACATCCTCTAGTGCGTTCCCACACCTTTCACCTTCAGATGATTACAGCCGTCCGATTTCCACGTCAACCTTCGCTGTCAGCTGCGACGCACATCAAATATATATAAATAAATATAGATCCGTTCAATATGGTCCATATTTATATAAAACTTTATAAATTATATTTAAATTTATACGATCATTTAAATAAATTAATATAAGCAAAATAATAACCTCCAAGGTGGTAACTGGGGACGTCGAGTACTGTGCAACAGTGGGCCCCACTATTGTGCAGCAGTGGGCCCACTATTGTGCAGCAGTGGGCCCACTATTGTGCAGCAATGGGCCCCACTATGGGCTAAATTGCCAAAAAAAAAAATAAAAAAATAAAAAAATGTAGCCCACAACAAAAGAAGGAAAAATAGAAGGGTGGTGGATGATGACGTCTCTCTGAATTTTTTTTCAGAATAAAATGACGTCAAAATATTAGGAGCCAAACACGTCAGCATGATTCTAAAAAACTTCAATTTTTATATTTAAAATTGATATTTAATTAAACTTTTAATTTTCCAAGCACTTAATAAAAAATCAAAACTATGCAAATAACCGGTTCCCAGTTCAACCGGTTGCACCGACCTGCTAATCTCTGAATATCGGAGCAACATCAGACTGAGTAAAAATTGGTCGAACCTGTTGATTGAACCTAAAAACCTATGAAAAGGCCATTTATTTAAAAAAAATTGTTCGTATTAAAAATAATGCAAGCTCAGGCGTCGATTGCAAAGCGAACGACTGAGATTCACTTCAGCACCGTATACCCTAAGCTTTCATAAATAGGGATTTTTTGTCATTATCTATGTTTTATCATTTGAAACTTTATAATATATACATTTTTTATAAAATTTTGTAGTGATTTTTTTTTTTTTGTTGAGGTTTGTTATATGCACTTTTTGCCCTTATTTATATTTCATCATAACAAATAATTTATAATTTTATGAAAGATGCATCTCTCAATTAGAAGTTTACTTTTATGATTGGAGAATTTATCATTCAATTAATAAGTCATAATCTCACTCTCTCTCTCTCTCTCTCTCTCTCTCTCTCTCTCTCTCTCTCTCTCTCTCTCTAGCCACTACAAAAATGAAAAAAAAAAACAAAGATGATATGATTGAGTGCTCTCTCTCTCTCTCTCTCTTTCTATATATATTGCATCTATTATTTAAATAAAACTTTAATTACATTAAAAAATAAAAACTTTAATCTTATATTTTTTTTATAAAGTTCAAACTAATACAAAAGAATACAATTATATATATATATATATATATATATATATATATATATATATATATATATATATATATATATATATATATATATATATATATATATATATATATATATATATATATATATATATATATATATATATATATATATATATATTTGATTATATGCCCCATAATATTTGAAATTGAAGAAAGATGTCCGCTATTTTATTTTTATTAAATGTGCTTGAATAGGGTCATTTATACAAAAAAAAAAAAAAAATCATGTCATACTCATATCAAGCTATATATAGGAGAAAATTGATCCAAATCTCTCCATTTTGGCTTTCTTCATTTGATGTCTTCATCATTCATTCTTTTGAAAGTGAGAAATTTAATTATGTTTGAGAAAAAAATATTAAATCAAACATATTTCTACATTAGATATAAGATCTAAAGATCACATTCAAGCTCATCATTGGTTCAATGAACCTATAATCAAAGATAAGTTCATAGCCTCTAATTCTAACACGAAGCCAGATACGACATCGCAAAATCATCTTGATCGGGCTCGAATCTCGAGGAAAAACTAGTTGGAAGCTTCAAAAATTAATTTCGGGAGCATATGAACTCCGATTTCAGCGAGCTTACAGTCAAACTGAGCGTCTCGGAAATACGAACCCAACGACACCAAGATCAACCCAATCCGAGCCCAAATGAGTCCGAATCAATGGTTCAAAGTGCTGTTGGAAGGTTCAAACCGCAATTTGAGTTAGCAAACAATCTTCGATTTTGACGAGCTTATACTCGAATCGAAGGGCTCGACGAGACGAATCCAACGAGCCCAAGATCATCAAATTCCAACATCATTAAGGCCATCAAATGTCCAACGAACGATGCATGATCAAAGGATTCGATATCGGCCGTCCATTCAAACCACTCCCTGTTCGCCCTTGATCTCACGCCTATTTACGGGCTACACCACTCTAGAAAAACTATAAATAGAGCCCTCATTCTACACCAAGAGGAAAAAAGTGAAGAGAGAGAAGAAGAAGAGGAGAAAGGGGAAAAGGAGATTCCTCACCTCCTCGACCACCGCCGGAGCTCTTCCTGCCGCCTGAAGACGCGGAACTCTGTCGGATTTTCAGGACACGCATGAATTCTGCACAAATTCCACGTGATGCTGAAATCCTTTCCAATTAACAACAGAGTTCCTTCATGAAGCCGAAACTCTGCCCAAGTGAAGCCGGAGTTCTCCTCTGCCACCAAAGACGTCGGACTTCTACCCGAGGTCGGACCTTCACTCTTTGCCAAGTTTCTACCCGACGCCGGACTTCTACTGGTTATCGGACTTCGCTGGATGTCTATGCGAAGATGCATTTCTTTCCATTGCTAGACTTCTACCTGACGCTGTCCTACTGATCTTCGTCGTCAGACTACAGTCCTTCCGACCTCCGTCGCCAGCCGACTACGGTCCTCCTGACTTACGTCGCCCGCCGACTACAGTCTTTCCGACATCCGTCGCCCGTTGACTACGTACGGTCCTCCTGACTTATGTCGCCCGCCGACTACAGTTCTCCGTCGCCAGCTGACTACGGTCCTCCTGACCTACGTCGCTCGCCGACTGCAGTCCTTCTAACAAAGTGAACATGTCAATAGTGATCCTTTATATTTACATCATGTAATGTACTCCATAAGATGTACATCAAGCTAAGACCTTCCACCAAGGAAGGGCCTCATTTGTAATCGACTGTAATACTAGTGGATTCATTCAAACTGGGCTAGGCCCCGTGGTTTTTTCCCTTTTACAGGGGTTTTCCACGTAAAAATCTTGGTGTCTCATAAATGCTAGACCCTCTCTCACTTATCTGATTGCGTGCCGGATTTTTGTACAACGCTAAGACGTTAAATCTTATATTTCTCTACCGCCGCGAATACTCCTGGACGCAACAAAGCCAAAGGCGATCATATCAAACATCAAGGGATATTAACATATTTATTTATCCCATGAGAAGGCTTTGAAGCATCTTTTTGGAAGCTACCATCATATCAAATTATGCTATAGAGAATTTTTTGGGATCATTATTAATCTCAAAAACACACTGATGGCCACTTCAATTATGTATATTTTGTTTTGGGTGATTTTATTCAAAGATTTAAAAGTGTATGTCGCCTACTGTTAAGTGTTGATGAAAAATCTTTGAATACACACTATGAAGGAACTTTGTTTGTGGAAGTGGCTTGTGATACGAATATTCAAATTTATCTTGTGTCATTTCTAATTGTTATCTTAAAAAATAATGAGTCATGAATATATTTTATAACTAGGTTGAGGGAGTGAATAGGCACAGTTGAGGATATGGTTTGTGTCTATCAAAGACATGAGCTTTTTCATCCATTTCTATGGAGGCACACCACACCATAGCATTTGCACTCATCATATATCAAATAATATCACAGTGAAGATCAAAATCAATAGTTATCGAAATAAGTATCATATGGCTTTCAAGGCTTGCGGAGTTAAGTTTTATAACCACTTTGACAAAATATGTGTTAAGAACCCAACTATAATATCACATCTTGAGATTGAGGTTGGCTTTAAGCAATGGGATCATTATTTTTTCCTCTAAAAACTAATATACTTTAATGACAATCACCATTCAAAGAAATTTGACAAATGTCTTGTATTGAGAATGAAGTTTGTCTATTATTTGACTCATGTTATATATGGTTGATTTTTTCAATTATTGAATGTTTAATATTGATTATATTTATTTTAAAATTATTTAAATGCAATTATTTTAATAACCCAAAATAAATTAGATGACTCAAATTTAGAGGGCCTAAATCCCTAATCCACCTTTAATGAATTCCAAAAAATTAATATTAATTTATTTTAATTGAATAAACAAAATAGTTTTAAGATAATAGAATATTTGCTCAACCAGCTCTTCACACAAAATTTGAAAATTTAAATTAATTACAATTCATTTATAAAAAAAAAATATTAAAAATCCTATTAACCAACCTAAGCCATAGACAAAAATTGAAATTAAAGGTTGTCATGAGATCCAAGAAAGGTCAGATTCGCACGATTAAGAAGAAAAAAAAAGATCAATTAATTTTTTTATTAGAATTAATTTTAAAATATTAAAATTATTTTAGAATTAATATTGTTGCATCCTGAAATATTTGCGGCGGTAGAGAAACATAAAATTTAATGTCTTAGCTTTGTATGAAGATCCAACACACAAGCATATAAAAGAGAGGGTGTAGCAATCATAAGAGATACTAGAGTTTTTACGTGGAAACCTCTGAAGGGGGAAAAACCATGGGGCCTGACCTAGTTTGAATGAATACACAATTATTTTTGGTCGATTAAAAATGAGGTCCTTCCTTGGGGGGAAGGCCTTGGGTTGATGTAGCAAATGTACATCATATTACATGGTGGGAATTTGAAGAATTAGTATTGAAATGTTCGTTTAGTCAACAAAACCATAATTGATAGGCGATGAAGGTCGGAAAGGCCATAGTCTGGTGACGGTGATCGGAAGGATCGTTGTTTGGCAAGGGAGGTCAGAAGGACTGTAGTCGGTGGGAGACAATGTCAGAAAGATCGTTGTTTAATGAGAGAGGTTGGAAGGATTATAGTTGGCAGGAGACAGTGGTCATAAAGATCGTAGTATAGAGAGGGAGGTCGGAAGGATTGTAGTTTATGGGAGATAGTGGTTTGAAAGTCTGTTGTCTAGCGAGGGAGGTCAGAAGGACCATAGTCGGTGGTAGATAGTGGTCAGAAAGACCGTTGTCTAGCGATGGAGGTCGAAAGGACCACAGTAGGTGACAGAGGTTGGAAGGATCGTAGTCAGCAGAAGACAGGGGTTGAAAAGACCATTATTTGGCGATGGAGGTCGGAAGGATCGTAGTAGGCAACGGTAGTCAAAAAAACCATAGTCGACAGGATATAGGGGTCTAAAAGACTATTATCTAGCAATGGAGGTCGGAAGGATCATAGTAAGCGACAGAGGTTGGAAGGACTATAGTCGATAGGAGATAGGGGTTAAAAAGATCTTAGTCATAAGGCAGTGGTCCGGGGAAAGTCCGGACATTATTTGGTGGTTTGGCAGAAGTTCGACTTCTGTTGGTAGTCAGACGAAAGTTTGGCCTCAATAAGTGGTCTGACGATGGTTTGTCAGAACTTCGACGGGAGGCGGTGGTCTGGCAAAACCCTGACGTTAAGTTGTGGTCACGTGGAACTCCGGTAGTGGGGGTGGTCCGGCGAAACTCTGACGTCGGGTGGTGGTCTGCCAGAACTCTGGCTTGGGGCGGTGGTCTGGTATAACTCCAGTATCGAGTAGTGATCTAATAAAACTCCAGCGTCGGGTGGTGGTATGACAAAACTCTTGTGTCAGGTGGTCCGACAGAAGTTTTGGTGGTGCTTGAGGAGGAGTGAGGAGGCAGGAGCGATCTTCAATCTCTCTATTGATTCCTTGCTTAGGGTTCCCTTTTAAGAGGAAAGAGAGGTTTATTTATATATTTCATGTAGTGGCATGACCCGTAAATATAAGGAAAATCAAGGGTAAATTGGGTGTGATTTGGATGGACTGTCGATGTTGAATTCCTTGATCGTGGACCGTTCTCTAGGCATTTGAAGGTCTTAATGATGTCAAAATTATGTGATATTGAGCTCGTTGGATTTGTGTCGTTGAGCCACTCAATTCAATTATAAGTATGTTAGATTTGGAAACTATTTGGCTATCCAATTTATTGTTTGAAGCTCCCAATGGTGCTTCAAGTTCTTGATTTAGACCCATTTATGCTCGGATTGAATTTGGTGTTATTGGACTAGTATTCTCGAGACTTTCGGTTTGATTATAAATTTGCTGAAATCAGAGTTTGGATGATCCCAAATTTAATTTTGGAAGTTTCAAACTTGGTTTTTTCTTGAGATTCATGTCCGATCATGATAATTTTTTTATAATGCATCAGTTGTCCCCTATTTTTTGACGTCGAAGCTCGAGAAGTTAAAAAATATGTCTCACAGCCTTTTGAAAAAAAATTAACGTGATTCAAAATTTGGAAATAATCTAATCTTGAGCGTAGAGGTCCCATACGACTTTAAAAGTGTTAAAATTGAGTCTGGAATGTCAAAAATTGATCCTAGGGACCTCAGAAATAGGTCTGTCAACATTTGACACGACCCGAAAACACGACCCGAACCCGACCCGAGAAATTCGGGTTAGGGTCAACCCGAACCCGACCCGAGAAATTCGGGTTAGGGTCAACCCGAACCGAAACGGGTCGGGTTCGGGTTCTGGTTTTTGACCCGTATGGCATTTCGGGTCGGGTTCGAGTCAACCCGGGTAACCCGAAAATGACCCCTTTGACCCGTTTTCTTATTTATTCATTTAACATTTTTAATTTTAAGATTTAAGTGGCCATCCCGACTCCCGAGCCGTCGAGCGAGACTGCGAGCGTTCGTCTCTCTTCGAGCGAGAAAACCGTAAGCTCTTTGCGCCTCTGCGGTCGATTTTGCTGAGATCTCCTCCTCTGCGCCTCTGCGGCTCTTTCATTCTTCCGTTCTTCGTCAATCGTCAATCGTCATCGACTCATCGGCTCATAAGCTCGTTGGTTTGATTTTTTTGTTAACTTGCTTTCGGTTATCTTTGAAGTTTGAAGTCAAGCAATGAGTGTTGCAAATTTTTATGATTTTTTGTTACGGAAGCATTGATTTTTTTTAGTTATTTGCTTCTTCGATTCTTCCTTCCATTTTGAAGTTGCTGTGGCAGTGTTGCGTTGAAATACCGATTAGGGTTTCCCTTTTACTCCTTTAGCTGTTTAGTTTTTTACGAATTTTTATCTGAAGATGCAGTTAATTAGTTTATTATGAAATCATAAAGACATAAACAGATTTTTTGTTGAGAACTTGAGATTCGGTTTAGGGTTTATTGAAAAATGATGTTCCGCCTGTTTGTGCTTTAGCTTTTTTTGGACTTTGATTATCTGTTATGGCAAATTAAAATTGGCATTATCTATTAGCAGTTGGCTTGATTTTTTGTTAGCATTTGGTTGCTGGCTTGCTGCCTGTATCCTGTACTCCTATGGGTTGTCGGCCTTAGCGGCTGTTAATCTGTTATTGGCCTTGTGACTTGTGACTTGTGGCTGTGATTCACTGATTCTGTGTAGTGTGTATGAGTGTATCAGTGATAACTGATAAGTGGCTCAGTGTATTGAATTTGACTTATTGACTATATGTCTTATGTCTATATACAATTACAACTTACTGAAAATTTTATTCAGTGTATGAGTGTATCAGTGATATTTTTTTAAGGTAAATTATCATTTTTCATTTGTATAATTTGATATAATTTTTGCAATAGATGGAGGATTCAAACACACTTCCTGAAAATTATATTCAACAAAATGATGAAGTTCGCTGTATTTCTATAAGTGTGTTTGGTATTTTGGTTTCGGGATACTGGATACATGCTGCTCAGCTGCTGTAGTGCTGTTACTGCTATGTTTATTCCTGTTAAAAATTTATTTGGTTGTGCAGTTGTGCACTTGTGCTATTGCTAATTTCAGTAATTTGCTATATGCCTATATACATTTGCCATTTCTGTACACGATCCAGATTCCAGAACATTAGCATTTCGCCATTTTGGCTGGCCGGCTGGGTAACCTGTTGGCTGTTGTGATTTTTCGGGCTGTTTTGCACTTTTGCTGAACTTTAAGTCTTTAATATTCTACCTTATGAGCTGTTCAGTTTATTGCTGGTTCTTTCTGATATTTTGTTGTTGTTTTGAAGTGATGATGCGATGATGATCAACCTTCTCAAATTATAGTGGGAATAATTTCAGAAAAATGCTATTACAACCAGGATTGACATTTGTAATTTTGTATTCAAATCAAATGAGTAGATACTACATAAATAAATGAATAGATACTAACTTAATGCAAAATACAATTTGTCTCCTTGGATGGTAATATGCTAATGTTGATTGAACATACACCTCATAAGGTGATTAAAGATTTGGAAGGTTTAATCTGAGCAATGAGCATCATATATAACTTATTTATTTCGCAGAATACAGTTCTTCCTTGTTCTGCGAATACTGAATACATGTCGTCGGGGTCGTTTGCCTGAAGACTTGAAGTTGAGCAAGGGAAAAGTGACGACGCGGACATTTTGTTGATTTCTATTTTTTAAATGATAATTATTATATGTAATTTTTTTTGTTAAAGATATGTATTATGTAATATTTTTGTAATTTATTGATTTGTATTTTGTAAATTTTAAATGATATGTTTTGTTGTACATTTTAAAGTTTTGTTTAACAATTAATTGAAGGGTTAAGGGTACATAATTTCTGATTAAATACAGAAACCCAAAATTTTAATTTTTATCGGGTCAAACGGGTCGGGTCGGGTTGACCCGGACCCGAAGCGGGTCGGGTTCGGGTCCAGCAAAATGACCCGTTTCTAAAAACGGGTCGGGATCGGGTTGACCCGTATGAACCCGGGTCAGTTTCGGGTTGAACCCGAACCCGACCCGTGACCCGGTTTTGACAGGCCTACTCAGAAACATCCAATTTGGCTTTTCAAGGCCAAAAATTTGGCATGGACTTAAATTGACCCTCATGGTCTGCTAGCTTACCCATTGTGTCCTTGGCTCAATTATGAGACTTTCTTGTTGCCTGTTTGGGCCATGCTCTTTGGCCTACCCAAGTTCGTGAATGTGGGCCAGTAATGGAGTAGTGGGTTGGGTTGAGCCGTGACTCATTATTGGAGTGATAAGAAGGTGGGAGTTATGGGCCATTATTGGAGTAGAAAGAAGGTGGGCGATATGGGCTATTAGTGGGGTAGTGGGAAGGTACCATTAGTGGAGTAGTGGGAAGGTGCCATTAGTGGAGCTATGAGAATTTGGGAGTTATGGGCAATTAGTGGAGTAGTGGGAAGGTGGGATTTATGGGCCATTAGGAGAGTAATGGGAATATGGGAGTTATAGGCCATTACTAGGGTAGTGGGAAGGTGCCATTAATGGAGTAGTGGGAAGGAGGGCATTATGGGCCATTAGTGGAGTAGTGGGAAGGTGTCATTAGTGGAGTAGTGGAAAGGTGAGAGTTATGGGCCATTAGTGGAGTAGTGGAAAGGTGCCATTTGTGAGTAGTGGGAAGGTGGGAGTTATGTGTCATTAGTGGAGTAGTGGGAAGGTGGGGTTCAAATTATAATAAAATTAAATTTTTTTAACAACTTCATCTACTTCCTTCTCCTCTCTATTTTCATTATAAATACCCCCTTAGGGGCCTGAAAATATTTTCCCCTCCTCCTTTTCTCCTCTTCTCCTTAGGCTGAGGCCTTCCCGTGGTCCTGTTTAAGCGATATCTCCTATTCAAGTTTAGGGCCCCTAACTAAGTAAGAGTCTACTCCACCTTTCCTATTTTCTTCCCTTCTTCTTCTCAGGCTAAGGCCTTCCTCTAGTCCTATTCAGATGGTATCCCCTATCTAGGACTAGGGCCCCTCACTATGTAGGGGTCTCCTTATTCTTTTCTCTTTTCTTTCTTTCTTCTTCTCAAGCAGAGGTCTTCCCCTAGTCCTATTCAGGCTGTATCCTTTGTTCAGGTTTATGGCCCCTTACTGAGTAGGAGTCTCCTTCTAATTTCCTTTTTTCTTCCCTTCCTCTTGTCAAGCTGAGACCTTCCCTTGGCCCTGTTCAGGCGGTATCCCCTGTCCAAGTCTAGGCCCCTCACAGAATAGGAGACTCCTCCTCATTTCCTCTTTTCTTCCCTTCTTCTTCCTTTTAGTCCTCTTCTTATATGGGAGGTCTTCCCCTGTTTTTAGATAAGCGGTATCCCTTATCTGACTGCAGGGCCCCTCCCTATACAAAAGTCATGATAAGGGATCACCATTTCTTTGAGAGATCCCACAACCAAGAGAGACTCATAGTCGGTTAGAAATGGAGGTCTAAAAAATTATTGTCAATAGATAGAGATTAGAAGGGCCGTAGTTAGGCGAAAAGGCTGTTGTCAGGAGGGAGGTCAAAAGGACCATAATTTAATGATGTAAGTTGAGGAGGATCGTAGTCAGCATGTGACAGAGGTCGAAAGATCATAATCAATGGGTGATGTTGTAGAACCCTTAAAAAGTTCATTTTTGTGAGTGTTGTTTGTCCGGACGAACTGAATTTAGTACGGGACGAACTGAAGAAAATTATGAAGAATCTGCCTGATTCGTCTGGACAAACCTGTACGAGCCGGGACGATCCGTTGGGACGAAATTCATCTAGAGAGCAAGTCGTCCAGAGACTAATCCATTTCGTCTGGACGAGATTTGTCCAGAGGGAAAATCGTCCCGGGATGAATAGAAATCGTCCGGGACGATCCTGGTTGATAAGTATTGGATTTGAGATATTTTGGAATCATTTTGAAGAGAGAGAGAGAGAGAAAAAGCTGGAGAGAGAAAGAGAAGGAAGGAAGGAAAAGCTTATTTTCGAAGGCCGCAGAGCGCTTTTCGTCCGTCGCCACTGTTAGAAGATTTGTTTGTCTCACAGTAAGGAATCTGAATCCTATTTCTGATTTCGAAGATTTCGAGTTTTGGTATTTTTCTGCTCAGTTTTGTGTTTCCGTTACCGAAAAATGCGCATGACTTTGTGTGAACGAAACTTTTACCGCGTAACTTTTGATATTTTATAGAAATGATGATTTTGCACGACTTGAATATTTTCTGGAAAGTTTTCACCGGGTATTTTATAGTCTGATGTATTTTTATCGAATAGAAAATAATATGACTGTTGAAAATTATTGCTTTAGTACAAGTAAAGTTTTGAAACGTTGTTTTACACGATTTTTGGTAATTTGGTAATTTTCTGGAACTGTGCATTTTAATGGCTTTTGTCTACTATATGATATTTTAAGAGATTTTCTAAATTGAGCTAAATTGTGTTTATTGATTGCAATGCATTAATGAGATGTATATAAATATGGATATATTATTGAATTAATGTTATTATTACTGAAAGACAAGTAAAGACAGGTTGAATCGTTGGTTGGAGATTGATTTGATCTGTACAGGATGGTGGGCCGACGGGCTTTCCTTTAAAAAGGGTTTGGCGTTATCCTTTATTGATCATTGATACAACGATTGGGAGTCATAAGGAGATTCTTATGCCGACGGGCAGCCGACAGGCAAAGAGTGATGACTCTATCATTGAGCCAATGGATATACAATGATTCATTGATATTCCAAGACTGAAAAATGCCTTAACAGCCAGTGATTGTACTTGTTCAGTAAGACTACTATATTGAATGCATGTGTAAAGTATTGTTCTTATACTTTCTTTATGGATTTATCGATTGACTGATTTATTGATATGGAATTGAGTTATTGCTATTGAATGGATTTTCTAACGGATTTATGGGTTTACTGTTACTATACGATTTCATTGATATTGCATACTCATGTCACTGAATACTGATACTGATATGGATATTGTTATTGCATTGATTCATTGATACTGCGGACACTGATATGATTGATTCATTGATACTATAGATTTATTGATACCATTGATTCATTGATACACCGAATATTGATCTGCTACATGTGATACATTAACCATGTGATATATAATATGTTTTTACTGTATTGATTTGATTTCAATTGTTCTTACAATGTATTGATTGATAGCTTTATATGATTTCATACCGATTGATAGTACTGGCTGGTGATGATTTCTTTATGAATTATTTGATTGATTCTATCGATATGATATTGATTTAACTAATATTACTGATAAGATATTTTCCCTATGGATTTGACCGATATTTCAGATATGATGGAATTGACGTATGTACTGATTTATTAAGCATTATGGATTTTTTCTACTGTTTACCGATTCTCCTACTAATGATTTTGGATTCTATTATTTATGCATTGATTTCTATTTATGTACTGATTTTTGTATCTACATTGACTCATTGATCATGTGCAAGTGACTGATATGGATTTGATTGATTTACATGCATATTGCTTCCGTATCATGCTTTGATTTCAGTTGTAAGCTTTGGTGATCTGCTGGGCTTTTTGAAGCTCATTTTATGTGATTAATATTTTTAGGTGAGGGCAAGAGAACAGGAAGAGATGTTTAATCAAGACTGTCTACGAATCCTTTCACTATTGATGCCTGGGACGTTACAGATATAGGTTAGAAAGATTATAAATAGGTGATAATGTCGAGAGGACTATTGTCTAGTGACAAGCAAAAGTCCGACATCTAGTAGAAATCCAGCGAAGGGAGAAAGTCTAGCATTGATTATAAATTTAATGACATGAGGAAGTTCGGTGTTGGGTAGAAATTTGGCGATGAGCTAAAGTCCGATGTCAGGTAAAAGTTTGATGAAAGTATGGCGACGGGTAGAAGTATGGCGACAGGTAGAAGTTTGATTGTTATCGGTATTGGTTGATAGCCATGTGAAGAGCTAAAGGGAGAGTGTGCTGACAAGAATAGTCGAGCAAGGGGTCACTAATATCTGATATGCCAAAGGGATAATGATGGTCATAATAGAGCACTACTTTCTTGGAAGTAGTCTACATCCACACCGACGCGTGCGTATATTAAGCATCCGTAACATATGTGTCAAGTAATGTACCCTGTCAATAGTCTAGCGATACACCAACATTATTAACTGACTGGAGGCCTGATGATGATCATGTTATAACTTTTCTTTGAAGAGGAAGTTAAAAAATATGCCTCAATGTGTAGTAGAGAAGATATCACTTGAATCAATCAGGGATATTTGACCATTTTGAAGTTGAGAATCCACAAGGATGTATGACCTCTCTGAGGTTGTATGTTAGAGCACTGATTGATGATGTTAACCTATATAAAAAAGGTCAAGAGAATAAACCAAGAATGTATGACCTATCTGAGGTTATATGTTAGAACACTGGTTGATGATGTTAAGATGTATGTAAGAGGTCAAGAGAATCTACCAAGAATGTATGACATATCCGAGGTTGTATGCCAGAGTACTACTCGATGACATTAACCTATATGGAATAGGTTAAGAGAATCCACAAATGATGTATGACCTATTTGAGATTGTATGTTAGAAACTACTCGATGATATTAACCTATATGAAAGATGTTAAGAGAATCGACTAAAGATGTATGACCTATCCAAGGTTGTATGTCAGAGCACTGCTAGATGACATTAACCTATATCGAAGAGGTCGAGAGAATCCACCAATGATGTATGACCTATCCACAATTGTATATTAGAGCACTTCTTAAAGACGTTAACCTATATGAAAGAGGTCAAGAGAATCCACTGAGGATGTATTTACCTATCTGAGGTTGTATGTCAGAGCACTGCTTAATGATGTTAACCTATGTGAAATAGTGTGGACCTCCAAAAGGATACCACTCAGCTAGCTATAAAATACAAAGGGTATACGATCGTACCACCCCGAGGGATAGAAATGATCGCAGACCTCCACGCTCTTCACAAAGTTCGTACATACGATCAATCATTAAGGATAGTGGCTCTCGCCAACGCACCTCAATCAGTGATAATATGCACAACCTAATTAATATAATGGGGTTTCCCCCACTTGATACATCAGCTCGAGTGAGGCTTATTTATTATGGAATTCTATTTCCCACAGGTGCAAGCCCCCATGGTTAATTACATCTCAGTCCGAAGTCCGAAAATACTCTCGATTAAGGGTATGATATTATTCTTCCCAAAAAGGAAAGATTAGCACAAAAGGGAGACTAGGAGACCCTACTCAAAGGGACAGAAAGGTTTTAAAGTGGCTTAGTTAACATACATGGTTCATCTCAGCATCTGGATGGACTAAGGTAGTAAGGAGTGAAAGAAAGTCATACACTCAAAACATACAGAGGGGAAGGATAGAAGTGGCATTATCTACGTGATGCAGATATGTAGGATTTATAGTCCTTAAAGAAAATGAACTTACCCACTGATGAGGCATACTACGAGACACCGAATATAGTAGCCTTGAATCCTAAATCTAAGGTGGGTTTATTGTTCTATCCAACACTAACATCTATGTCTAAGCTAATGTATCTGGGCTTATATCTTACCTGAAAAGGAAAGCCAGTTAACCACCTAGGTGCGTAAAATTTATGATTGTCCAGTCTTTATGAAAGATAAGTATGTAGGCCAATTATTTTGGAAGTAAGACCGGCATATAGAGAGTTTCCTAATTGGTCATGAACTTATGTACGGTAAATGCTCCTAGAGCTAATGCAATTAAATTTTTAATTTAACGAGTTACTAATATGAGGCATGTTGGTTGAAAAGGCTTCAAATCATGAATGCTTGACATTTTTAAAAAATAAGCTTATAAAAAATAATTTTTTTTAAAAAAAGATTAAGCTTTCATAGGCCCGACATGTCATCCTCTTAGGCTAGATTATCAGGACTCTACCCACAGGCAGGGAAGTGTCTTATAGAAAGAAGAAGATAATGCATTAATATGCATGTGATCCCAAATATGGCAGTTCCCTATGTAATTAGATTTATATGTTATTTAATTCTTAAAATTTTAAATATTATTTACAAGTAGAAAAGATTTTTATCCTAAAGAGCCTAGCAAAAACAGGCCAAGCACATACAAGAAAGAAACATAAGAAAAGCAAATAATTTTTACTATGCAATCAATGTAAACACATCAATATAAATCAACTCAGAGTAAAGTAAAGAAATTCCACGGTAGGTGCCGTATAAATATAACATAGGATATACATAAAAGTAATAGTGGTCAAGCATCACCGACAACAACCTGAATTTTAATCCTATTGAATGGCGCAATCTTAAAAGCTATGCATTTCATCTTCAGGTATATTATCTTTAGGTGGATCGTCTTCTTCAGGATCATCTCCTTCGAGCTCTGTAGGATTCGTCCTAGGGAAGAGTACCCAAATGACTAAGAAATTTCTTATGAAGGGCTTTTCTTTTTCTCTTTGGGTACCGAGTGTTGAAATGCCTCACTTTTAAAAGACTTTCATAACTCAAGACTTTTACAAATTACATTACATTCAAAAATAAAAAATACCTTTAATACCTTTAATTATAAATACCTTTAATACCTTTGATTATAAATACCTTTAATTATAAATACCTTTAATACAAATATTTAAAATATATAATTATAAATTATAGGCTCAGGCACATCAAATCACTTGATTGAGAATATTTTACTATTTTGTAAAATATAATCATGTTTTAAAGATAAAGATGAACATTATATGACCAACAAATACATAAAAAAAATTTAGTCTTTAGTTATTTTTTGTAAAGTAACAAAAAAATGATATATGAGAACTTATGATGAGTTATAAAAAACATGATTATTGGTAATATTCCAAATCAATATTCAGGAAATATTATCTTAATAGTTGCATACCTTATTAAGCAAATGCCATCAAAGAGTTAAATTCTTAACTCATCAAGTTCTCTTTGAGATAAATCTCATGAATAGACTTCAATATATTATTCATCTCCAAAAAGTTTTTTGTTCTATGTTGTTGTAACTCGATCTCATGAGTTTATATTTTTGATGATAACAAATAGCTTTAAGTCTCCTAATATTTTTTATTTTATATTTATTTGTGTGTATACTAACATTTCAGGAATACCATGCACCATCCGACAAAGAATCAGAGCTCAAGATTGGGTAGAATAAGGTTATGCTGTAAAGAGTCTGTAATATTCATTGATGCAATTTTAATTTCTTGAGTCAAGTTTAGTAAAGGTGTTTGCTAGCTTGTTATTCATGCATATACACACTCAAGGGAGTGATATATAATCAAAACCAGATTTCAAGTTTTGAATTAATCGTATTAGATGATTTAGATCATCCATGACGATCATATCATTGAACTAATCATACTAGATGATTTTGGTTTGTCCAAGATTATGATCTTGAAAAATAGCCACTAACGATAATTTAGGCAATAATTTAAGATTCAAAATTTATTCTAATCATCCTGAATGATCGATATCATTTCGCACGATCAATATCAATCATGCATAAATTGATTATATGATTATGAAACTAATTATGATTAAATTGTTTAATCAAATCATTATGGACGATATTTGCCGACATACTTAATTTTCCTAAATTTTACAAGATGAAAAATCATAATTTTTCTTCTAATCGTCCAGTACGATCCTAATATTGTACTGGATGATCTGTACAAAATTTGAACTAATCATCCTAGATTATATGGAGATCGTCCAGGACTATCAGGTCAAATTTTGCACATCATCCCAGATAATTTTGAGATCGTACTAGATGATCTTTGGCATCAGAATTGAATTTTTGGGATTTTCTGAAGCCCTCTATTTAAGCACATCGTACTGGATGATCCTGCGATCATCCTAGATGATCTTTGTCGCCAAGATTGGTTTTTAGGATTTTTCAAAGCTCTCTATTTAAGCTTTGTCAAGGTACTTAGTGAGTGTCTTTGACAGCCATTAAAGCTTAGTTCTTCTGGAGAAAATTTAAAGAGAGAACTTGAAAGGTAGAGAGAAAAGGGTGGAATTTTAGAGGGAAAAGATCCTTGGAGGGAATTTCAAGAGAGTGTAGAGGGGATTTCACTCAGTTACTCTGAAGAGTTTGCACCTTAGTACCATTGGATTCAAGTTTAGTGCAATACTCAGAGTGTGCCTTCAAGGAGTGGACGTAGGTCAGGCTGGATCGAATCACTATAAATATGGTGTATTCTTTTTGATTATTTTCTGCACTTTATTTTTACTACGATTAACTGCTTGGGTGAAATATCTGATAAATCCTTTTATTATTGATTTAATTTTTTTCCCTGCAAGATATAAAAAGATTTTTATTTTGTTTATATAAATTTTTTTAATATCAAATTCACCCCCCTCTTGGTTAGCCTCGGGACTAGTTTATAAGGGCTTAACACCCTTCATAAACTTTTATATGTTTGTTCATATCTATTTTTTGACTAATACAAATTTGATCAAAAAGCTATTAAATGCTTATTTATTGGTTATATTTTGAAATAATAATGGTACGAATATTACTATTTAAGAAAATATATATCTACACTTGTCTAACACCTATTCCAACATGATTCAATCAAGACCTTTTACTCTGACATTCTTAGTAAAGTCTTGAGAAAAAGCTAAAGGAGGGATATACTCCATTGAATACATCACATATTAATATTCTCATGGATATACATAATGAAGAGATTATTAAATGGTCCAATCTATTGAAGACAAATACTAACACTCATAAATACTTTTATCACTTTCATCGAAGGTGGGGACGCACTACTAAAGTTTGCAAAAAATTGAAAGATGAGAGTAAAATGTTAACTCAATAAGGATATCTTTGTTAATTTACTCAAAACCTACATGCCTAAAATAAAACTAGGCCTACTGGGGGCATAATCATTAATAACAAAGATAACAGTAAGGTAACCATCAAATGGTTAAAGAAATTGAAACAATTATTGAAGGATCCTAATGCCTTCCCAAATTCTCCTTACTACCCCATAAGAATCGCCACTGAAGAAGGTGCGAGCTAATCATTCCATCACATTTAATGATTTTGATATAGAAGGGATTCATATTTTGCATCAAGATCCACTTGTTATTAATGCTAGCATTGAGGATCCTTGTTATAATGTTAAAATAATCCTTATTGATAATGGAAGTTCCATTAACATTTTGTTTTATTTTACATTCCTAAGCTAGTTTTAGTTAGAGAAATGCTCCAATCACCTGCAACACCATTATATGGATTCGATAATCCACCAATAAGGGTTAAATAAACAATCACTCTCCTTACTACTTTGGGTGAATTCCCTTGATAAGCAACTTATATGAATCAATTCATTATGGTTAAGTTAAAATCGATATACAATGTTATTTTTGGGAGACCACTATAATCAATTTTTGGAGCTATCGCTTCAAGGCAACATCTAAATTAAAATTTTCAACTCCATTTGGGGTTGGCAAGGCCTGCAACAATTTGGCTATTAAAGATATTTTAATTGGTTCATGGATCTGAAAGAAGGTTCAAATTGACATCCAATAAGTGGTCATGAATTATAATTATATGAAAACTATAGCTTTACATTACAATATTTTGGAAAGATCAGACATATATTTTCGGACTTCAAGAGTTTCGATGTCCAAAAATTAGAGGAAAATGATATGTTACCAAAAATCAACTTGACCAAGTTCTAATCTTAAAATACTACTAAATTTGATGCTTCCAAAATTAAATTTGGGATCATCCAAATTCTGATCATAGCAGACTTAGAGTCAAACTAAATGTCTCGAAAAGATAAATCCAATAAAATCAAAATTTGTGTAATCTACGTCCAAATAGGCTCAAATCAGAGGACCGAAGCATACTTAAAAGCTTCAAAGTATTAATTGAGTAAACAAATGATCTCCAAATAAGAGATGCTTATAGTCGAATCAAGCGGCTCGATGAGACAAATCCAACAAGCTCAAGAACAGTTAATTTTGACATCATCAAAACACTTAAATATTTGATTAAAGCTCTATGATTAAGAAAATTAATATGGACCGTTTGACGGAGCACTCCTAATTTATCAAATATTTTTTTTCATCTTTATGGAGCATGTATGCCACTCCCAAAAATATCTAAATATGCCTTTATTCTTCACATGATGGGGAGGAAGGAAAAATGCTAGAGAGAACTAGTAAGAGCTCTCTTGCATTTTCCAACCATTGTTGCCAATGACCACCATCAACTATACCATCGATAACCAGAGTAACAATTGACGATCGGCTTCAAAATACACCACTTTCTCTAGCTAAGAAGATTTAACCCTGCTATTGGGTATATTTGTCCGTGTGTGGACATCAAATTTCTAAAATCCCTTTTGAGAAAATTAAACCCTATAGTTGGGTATAGATTATCCATCTATCGATATTTAATTATTATATTCATCATCTTCTTCAATATTTGTGAAGAAAAGAGGATCTTTGCATCACTTACTACATACTGAATTATGCAACTGGGTTATGCCTTGTGATTTTTTTCTTTTTGGGTTTTCTATGTCCAAATTTTTTGTGGTTCTGCTATTTTTATTTGTTCGTGCGAAATCTTTGTGCACTATTAAGTCATGAAATATGTACTCTACTGACTCAAATTTTCTAGCACTCAAACCTCGCAAATTCAAGACCACATATAATAAATGTAAAATCTCTTGTTCTCCATGATGATTTATGCTCATTTTTCTCATGGAAGGGCTTCACATTTGAAAGTGATGTGGGCCACGAATTTTATACAACTTGGTGTCTACACTAGCGCAACCCTTGTTCCTTCATTGTTATTTATGCTTACTTTTTTCATGGAATGATTAGACTTTTTAAAGTGATGGGGGCCATGGTTTTAAATTTTGGTGACTACAAATTAACTAAAAATTAACTTAAACTTAAATTAATATTTTTGCTTTTTATGATTTTTGCTTTAAAATTCTAAAATTTTGATAAAGATTCAAATAAAACAAAAAGTTATATAAGAAATTCATAAATTTTTAATGAAATTTATACTTTTAAGCAATAGTAAAAATTATACTAAAACTTTATCACTAAATTTCATTAAATTTGAAATGCATTTAGATTGAAACATATATATATATATATATATATATATATATATATATATATATATATTCCATAATATTAAAATCATAATAAAAATTGAATTATGAAATTAATACAATTAATTGAAACCGAATATTCTCCAATCAACCGAAAATTCTTCACTTCGATGTGGGCTGGGCCATGTGCTGGAGTTGGGCCCATCGCTTGACATGCAGCCAATGCAACACTCACACGTGTCAAAATCAAGCTAGCTGATTGTACGGACGAGTACATTTAAGAGAGACGAGCGCCATCCATGCTTGCCGAGCCTCGTACGAGGTGGGCTCCATCGTCCCCGTCTCCGCCGCGCCATTGGCCCTCTCTACTTTTCTTTTTCACACCATCTCAATCCAGAGGTGCCAAAAATTAATTAAAGGTTGGAAGATGAGACCGGAGAAAGGTCAGGGCGAATCAGAAGCTGAGGTTAGCTTCGTGGGTTTCCGTTTTCTACTAAAGCCTCCATTATTGGACGGGCCATGGGAGACGAATAAGGAAAGTTCAGCCACCATCCTGCAAAAAAATCCAATCTTTTTTAGTTCCTTCGCCGGGCTGCTGCGGCGGCGGAATAGGGTTCAGGCAAGGTGGCCTCGACGTCAGGGCCAGTCTCCGTGGTTGCCATTTCTGCAAGCTGAGCTCCTTTGCGTGTTTTTTTTTCCAACCGATCTGCATTTTTCTAGATTCTGATCCATATCGTCTGATCTTTCACCTACTTCTTCTGGGTTGGAAAGGGGAAAAGATACAGAGAAATTAAAATGGTGCGGGGAAAGACGGAGGTGAGGCGTATAGAGAACGCAACGAGTAGGCAGGTGACCTTCTCCAAACGAAGGAACGGCTTGCTCAAGAAAGCTTTTGAGCTTTCCGTGCTCTGCGACGCTGAGATCGGCCTCATCGTCTTCTCCTCAAGCGGCAAGCTCTACGAGTTCTCTAGTTCCAGGTTTTCTTTTACTCTCTATCTCTTTCCCTTGATATATATAGATATATCTTTATGTATATATATGGCTTCAAGTCTAGGTCTATTTATTTTAGGGTTTTTCTTCACACGCCAGCCAGCAAGTAGCGTATTGAGCCCCTTTTCCCTTTTTCTTATTTTAGAATGAAGGAGCTGGGTAAAACGGGGGTTCTTTTGTTTTCTTTCTTCTTTTTGGAATTTATGCCCATTTTGGCTCCTTCTAGTGGGAAAAACTGGTACGTTTACCTTTGCTGCTCATCGTCCCATTTTCGTCGTAAATTTTGTTCTTTTCCTCTTCATGTCCTTCGATCGAGGTGAAGCTTTCTGCCAAACTGTACTCTAGAGATGTAGAGGGTAATTAGTGCGCTGCTTTGGCTGAAGAAACATCATTGAAACTCACTTGAGATTAATCTTGGGGACAACGAGGAGAAGCATGTACTAAATCAAATTTTAAATTTTGGATTGATTCATAAAAAGATATGGGGGATTATATAATTTGATCTAATTAGCTCAGTTAAGTCAGCGCTTGATCATATTCTGGTGTCGCATCTTAAGATTCTGTGTATTTCATGTGGAAACAAATCTCTGGCATTTTTTGCGTCAATCAAATTGTCACTTGGTGCTCCAGCCAAGTAGTATAAATCGACAAGTTATATTGAATGACAATTAGGTGATCTTCTCTGGCCCCCCTGGGTACTGTGATCCTTGTGTGAGGGGATTGTACCAAAATCAAAGCTTTCTTAACCTCATTTTATGAGTCACGCTGAGTCATCCAAATACAATAACCCCAGTGCCCCCGCTGGATCCGCCCATGATTGGACTTAGATTTTTTTTACCAGTGCTAGTAGACTTCAATGTTATTTGCAGTCAAAGTTATTCAATTCTCTTAATTATACACCGCGTTAAAGAAAGCCTAAGCTATTCACAAGAAAGAATGTTATTAAGTGTTGCTCACGCACCACAAAATTAATCAAAAGTTAAAACGTTAAATCATTTAGTAGTTACATTGTTTTTAATTTGATAATGATATTTTTGAAACATAATAATATAGACTGGCTAGATTACTGTGTGCTATGAATGCCAGCTACTGAAGGTACGTACGACCATAAATGGAGCTAGTGACTACTTTTAAGAGATTATCATAATGGTTTCCCAACGGTTACATTATCTCGGTTGTGGTATATATGATTGTTACAAGTTTGATAAATAGAAATAGCCACTTTGTATGGCCATGTTTGATCTTCATGCATTGTGCATAAAACTTTGGCTTCGTTTGGGATGGCTTTCTCTTCTTCTTAAAGCAGCTTTCTAGTAGAAAAACATTAATTTTGATACTAAAAAGCTGCTTTAAGAAGCAGTAAGAAAGCCGTCCCAAACGAGATAAAAACCTTTATCTGCAAGCCTTCTCCATTTTCTTAAACTAATTGCTAGTTCACATGTGATAATCAATCTTTAACTTACTGACATGATCCTCACTATCTCTATTGGACTATGATCTAGTTCATATTCATTGCAATGTTTAATTACTATGTTAATTTTTACTGTATGAAGTGTGTTTGTAAGCAGTATCTACTTTTCTGATTGACATCAATGGCTTACATGTACAACTTGTGTGTTATTTTCTGCGAACAATTCTATGAAATTTGCTAGCTTGATTTGATTTCTCATTATTTTGGATAGATTGTCTTAACGTTTTGCTCTTTTATGCATTTATCATATCAGTAAGCTATTAATTTCCTGTGGAAATTAATTGACTCATTGTTGCATAATTAAAATTGGAAAAAGTTATGTATCTTAGTCTTAACTTGGAGGCAAAAACAACTCTTGCTTCATGTACGCTTAGTAATTAGCATTTGCTTATAAGAAAAAGTAATGAAAGAATGGATATAAGCTAATGAAGTCTTAGCAGCTAGGAAGTGGATATATCTATTAGATGAAGTCTTTAATTGTAGCTGACATTATTATTATTGTTATTCTTAGTAGTTATGTAGCAAAAATACTTGCAGGGACAGCTTTCTGAATAATTTACCCCATTTAGGTTAAACTTGTTGTATTTAATACAATGTATATATATCTATATATATTTAAACAACAGTTACACAGGGCAAGTTTCATCTTGCACGTTTGATATGACGTCCTTATTTAACTTGGATTTATGACGAGAGTCATTGATAAACCTTCTCACAATATATGATAGTGATCTGAACTTGGATAGGGTAGAGTAACTCTTCTTTAGATTTAGATGCATATGAGTTTAGTGGAAAACTTACACAGGACTTATGGTCACAACTTGTAGTGAAGTTTTAACCACATATGACGAATATCCATTAAAAGTTATAACTAAAGGATAGTGTTTGACACTTCTATTTTTTGATCAAAGTGATTTGGTTTTAAGGATTCAAGCTTTCAAATGTGAAGCTTTGTTATGTTTAAAATGAAAGCGTGAATATCTGTAACTCTCCAATTAGAAATTGTGTTGCTTAGGGTTGGTGGTGCAAGGCTTGTATGGGAAGTTAAACCTTAGTGATCCTAACTCTAGTTATGTATGGTGTCCAAAGTTTAAGGCTATTTGAAGAATTAAGATGGTTACTATGTATGTATGCTTTTAAAGACTAATACCATATTTCGTCCATAATTAAGAGGCTGGTGTCTAACACTTTTACAGGTGGATAAAAGATATTAGGTGTTACAAATCCATGCTTTTTGATGTGGGGTTTTGCTACCCAATGATATTTCCAATACAAAACATTGAATGAATAAGTAAGACATACGTGGCTTTGGATTTAGTTTCATATTAGATATTTGAAAAATATATTGTATAAATATCAAGTGATTGTACCTCAGTAATAAGCTTAAGCTTTTGGATTGAAAATGAGTTTGACCATTACTGCATGCAGTTGGCTCAATTTCGATCACCATTTGATTCATCCTCCTTAAGAATTGGCATTAAAGTTGTAGGTTCATCTGGGAGTTGTTCTTATGCTTTGTGAATCCCATGGGTATTGATGTGGATTTTATCAAGGTTGAGCAAGGTTTAAGTGTTAGAGTCTGTTATAGTGCCTCCTTATGCTTGAGTGGGTTCTTACTACTTCAATTCAGACTTGATGTGCTTTGATTTGAAATGGAGAGATGATCGATGTGGAGTGCTCGATCTTATATATGTAGATAGGGGAGGGGAGGGGGGGGGGGGGGTATTAACTTATGTGTGATTTTGGTTTAATTAATTAATTTCTCATTAGATAGCTATATTGATGTAAAAAATACTGTTTAGTTAACCCTTACCCATAAGCTTAAACTTTTGGGTTGATAATGAGCTTGATCGTCGGTGTATCTGGCCCAACTTTGATTTTCCTTTCGTTTATCCTCCCAAAGTAGACAACTCTCAAATTTGAAATAATGCTTGAAATGTTGCTATTTAGGTTTGAGGGTAATTGATTTGTATATTGATTTAATCCATACAAACCTTAACTTTATTATAGTATATACTATATAAAATTTAGTTTAATTTTTTGACAAATTAAATTTATCACAAATTATAGGTAAAGTTTAAACCATTACTAAATATTATACAAAATTAAGAGACCAATATCCACTACTTAAAGTCTTGAATTTTTAATTTTTAATTAATATTATATGTCGCAAATTTTATTTTACGGCGGATTCACGTCTGATGTTAAAATTTGGGTCGCAAATACGGACTAAATCCGTTGCAAATAGTTTGCGACAGATTTATGGTGGATTTACAATAGATTCATATTGAGAAAAATGATGGTTACGTTTTTGCAAAATGTTACAAATTCCATCGCAAATTACGATGGATTTGCGATGAAAATACCATCGTAAATTGTGGCGGATATTCTGATGCTATTTGTGACGGATGTTTCCATCACAAAATATAATACTCGCTCGTCGTTTTTGCATTTGCGAGGAAAAGTCCGCCGCAAACCTGTAGCAAAAAAATTTAAAAAAAATCTCCTACAATCAGCACTCATCTACTTGAACCATCTAACTTGAATTATTATAATAATATCCCCATCTATTTCACCATCGCTTTGAACAATAGACCCGAGAAAACTAAAAAGTGCACTTTTGTAATAAATCGATCACCCACTGTCACAATCCTACCACTAGATCTAGTACCACTATACCACTAAAATTACACTATATATATATATATATATATATATATATATATATATATATATATATATATATATATATATATATATATATATATATATTATGTTTTAGATCTACTCAAATGAAAGCCTATAGATTCTAAGGTTGACCCCCATAATTCTAGTTTTTCATCAACTCCCTCTCTAGTCTTATCAATAAGAAGAATATCATTAGCAAAAAAAATATACCAAGGTACATCCTCTTGCAAATGTTGTAGTAAGAACATCTATGCAAACTATATATATATATATATATATATATATATATATATATATATATATATATATATATATATATATATATATATATATATATATATATATATATATATACAAGATTCAAGAATATCATTAGCAAAAAGCATACATTAGGGGTTGTTTGAGAATAGGATTTATGCAGGATTTCAAAAGGATTTATGCTAAATCCTGCCAGCCGGTAGATCTAACGGAGGAATAAATCCTCTATTTCCCTCTATTTGTCATAAATCCCGAATCTAGTAAATCCAAGAGTTTGGTGGATTTAAGGGATTTGGCTAAGAAGCGTGCGAAAGGTACAAAGCTAGTTACCTTCACAGCGAGCAAGCTCTCGTCACTACTTCCGAGCAAGTTGGGGTAAAAGGAGACGAAAATTGCGAAGACGAAGAAGAATGGCGAGGAAGTGTGACTTCGGATGTGATAGGATAGAACGTCGTCAAAGGAGGAGATGCCACAGCGGAACGTGGAGCTGAGCAATGTCACGGTCCATAACAGAACAATAGTGAATGAAACAAATGCCCAATTAGTTGGGTTGGGTTTAGATAGGTAGGATTTGCAGCGGATTTGTGATAGAAATTCTGCCGCACGTTTGCAGCAGAATTTTCGTCATAAATTTGCCACAATTACGTCACAAATGAAGTGGGATAAAGGCTTGTTGTTGTTGTTGTTGTACGTCACAAATAAAATGACGAATACTTCAATTGCTAACTTGTCACAATTTTTGAGAAAAAAATTTCCATCACAAAGGCTGCTGCAAATCGTTGACTTTCATGTAGTGGCATAATCTGGACTTAACCTCTATTTTCTCACTACGCTCTACTCCTACACCATACCATCTCTCTCTCTCTCTCTATCTCTCTCTCTATCTCTCTCTATCTCTCTCTAAATCATATCCTTTAGATGTATGAAGCTTCATTGGATAATGATGCTAAGAGAACACTGCCATACGAACTCCACAATTTCTCATTAGATAGCTAAAAGTAATATTGATGTAAAAATACTATATAGTTAACCCTTACCCATAAGCTTAAACTTTTTGGCTAATAATGGGCTTGGTGTATCTGGCCCAACTTTGATTTTCCTTTGGTTTATTCTCCCAAAATAGACCGCTCTGAAATTTGAAACAATGCTTGAAATGATGCTATTTAGGTTTAAGGGTAATTGATTTGTATATCGATTTAATCCATACAAACCTTAACTTTATTATAGTATATACTATATAAAATTTAGTTATTTTTTTGACAAATTAAATTAATCACAAATTATAGGTAAAGTTTAAACCATTAGTAAATATTATCCAAGATTAAGAGAACAATATCCACTACTTACATTCTCGAATTTTTAAAATTGAATTAAGATTATTTAGGTGCTAGCTATTGGTAAAAAGGCTTATTTAGACTTGATCCTTGCTAACCCTGGCCCTGGCTTGGTGGCTTGAACTTATAATTTTTTGTGGAGTTGGTCCGTCCCTTCGGATGGTAATAATATGATGAGCAATATATAAATGTCTAATTATTGTTTTATGCAATCAAGTTTTCCTAAGATTACTAATCATGAAATAATTATATAAGATCAATATTGATCGTCTTATATATTAAGGGGAATAAAAAGAGCGGTTATGAAAAAAAATTCTTCATCCATCAAAATAAGTAGAAGTTTTGATTCAATGTAATGATTTCTAACTTGTTTGAAAATTCTTCCTTATTCCTAAACTACTCTTACTTAGCATAACCTAGCCTCAACCTCCAAGTTTCTCACTACACTCTTCTCCTGCACCATACCATCTCTCTCTCTCTCTCTCTCTAAATCATATCCTCTAGATATGCATGAAGCTTCATTGGATAATGATGCCCGAGAACATTGCCATAAGAACTCCACAGTTTCTCATTTGATAGCTAAAAAAAATATTGATGTAAAAATACTATATAGTTAACCCTCACCCATAAGCTTAAAGTTTTGGGTTGATAATGGGCTTGATCGTTTGTGTCTCTGAACCAACTTTGATTTTCCTTTGGTTTATTCTCCCAAAAAAGACAACTCTCAAATTTGAAACAATGCTTGAAATGATGCTATTTAGGTTTGAGGGTAATTGATTTGTATATTGATTTAATCCATACAAACCTTAACTTTGTTATATAGTATATACTACATAAAATTTAGTTTAATTTTTTTGACAAATTAAATTAATAACAAATTATAGGTAAAGTTTAAACCATTACTAAATATTATCTAAGATTGAGAGACCAATATCCACTACTTAACAGTCTTGGATTTTTAAAATTGAATTATTATTATTTAGGCGCTATTAGTAAAAAGGCTTGTATTTAGACTTGATCCTTGCTAACCTTGGCCCTGGCTATGGTGGCTAGAACTCATAATTTTTGGTAGAGTTGGTGTGTCCCTTAGGATGTCAATAATATGATGAAAAATATATAAATGTCTAAGGGTTTTATGCAATCAAAATTTTCCAAGATTACTAATCATGAAATAATCATATAAGAGAATATTGATTGTCTTATATATTAAGGAGAATAAAAAGAGAGTGTGTATGAAAAGAACTCATCATCCATCAAAATAAGTAGAAGGTTGAATCAAAGTAATGATTTCTAACTTATTTGAAAATTCTTCCTTGTTCCTAAACTACTCACACTTAGCATAACCTAGCCCTAACCTCCATTTTTCTTACTATACTCAACTACATCATACCATCTCTCTCTCTCTCTCTCTCTCTCTCTCTCTCTAAATCATATCCTCTAGATGCATGAAGCTTCATTGGATAATGCTGCCAGAGATCACTGCCATCATTAAGGGATATTAATTCTCTCTTAATTTGCATAATATCTTCCATTGCGCCATGCATATAGAAAGTGTTCTTAAACATTTAAGAAAAAGTGGCAGGTGGTTGTGAAGTTGTACTAATTTGTTACCGAGTTTATTGATATGAATTTGAGATATTCATATAAAATTTATATATTTTTATTGAAAGAGAGTGAGAATGAGATGATGCTCACTAATTATAAAACTTAGAGTTTGGAGATATCACGTACCTTCAATTGCATGAAGGTTTATTAAATTTAGGGATAATTGGTAAAATTAGATTAATAAATGGTTATGATCAAACAATCAAGTTCTTCTAATAATTTTTTATATTCTAGAATTGCCTGCTGAGCAACTTACTCCCTAATTAATTTTGTTAAAACTCTAAGTTTCAAACTATTACTTAATGATTTTGTGTGAAGCTTATTAATATTATAATGTTTATACCAAAACACTATAAAAGTCGGGTATTAAGTGCAAAAATATTGTTGGAGAGAATCATAGAAGAATGTAGTTGTCAGCAAGTGATTCAAAAATCATTTGCAAAACATCAAGAAGATGCTGACATGATTTAGGCTCTTGGAGGAAATTTTTTGTTTCAATATAGAAAAACTTAAGATAATACAAAGGGTGGAAGAAGTTCTCTTGAACTTTCTTGAATTCTCTCTCTCTCTCTCTCTCTCTCTCTCTCTCTCTCTCTCTCTCTCTCTCTCTCTCTCTCTCTCCTTGCACTCTCTTATGAATTATGGCTTTTAGTTTAGTTTTTTTTTGTCCTCTTAGTTAACTATTACGATGACCATCTCTATATAGAAAATGGTTATTGGTTACCAAAGATGGGAAGGTTTATTGCATGAAATCAAGGTCTTATTCTTTCAAAAGTTACTAGAAAGCGTTATCAGTTTCAGTTAGTTGGGGGTTAGTTTGACATTATACTATACAAGAATAATCTTATCAATGAAAGCGTTACTTAGCTCTAGGCATGGAGGCCTCCCCAAGAACCTTTTTTGAACTCCTCGCGACCTTATCAATTCTTCTTGGCTTTGATAGATTTCTCTTAGCAACATTCAAGATTTTTTTGTTAGATACCAATCGTCCCTTAGCATTTTTTATCCCACAGCTAGGATGAAAATCTGTGGGAAGCTCATATATTAAATCCTAGTTGTCCCTTGGCATTTTGATCGATCCCACGACTAGGATGGGAATCCGTGGAAGGCTCACTTGGACCACATTGATCTCCTTCCATATTTAGGTGGCTGATTAGGAAGGATTACATTCGAGCCCGTATGCATGATTATATAATTATTTGTTTCTTTATTAAGATATCTTGTATATATCTATAAATATGAACAAGTTTGTGTAATAAAATTAAGCATTTTCCCTCTCTAATTTTCTGAATTTAACATGATATCAGAGCCTTCATTATCGTTGTTGGAATTCTGAGTTTTTTGTACTGTCGTGCCTTCATTGACGACCTTCCCTTGTTGTTATCCTATCTATAACTAATGCAACCTTCATTGTTGTTCTGCTTGATATAGCCTTCATCACTATCCTTTGTCACCGCAATATCTGAAATAAATTCCTCCCAAAGCTTTGACCAAATGTAGGACTTTATAGTGTACCAAGGAAGGGGAGATCTCCAAAATATGCAACCTTCCTATCACTTAAATTTGAAGTGGTCTCAATTTGTGAAGACCTACTTGAAAGGGAAAGGAAAGTTGAATCACCTCCTTGGGGTAGGACCAAAAGAAGAAGATTCTAAATTTTGGGCTTGGGATGAATCATACTCCATGATCATGTCATGGTTGTGAAATTTCTTAACTCCAAAAAGAAGCGATACTTTCATATTCCTATCTACTGCAAAAGACATGTGATACTACTAGACAAACCTTCTCAAAAGTTCAGGATGCTATACAAATCTTCGAAATTAAAGTCAAGGTGGGAGGCACAAAATAAAGAAAGAATACTGTGATTCAATATGCTATTCTCCTTCAAAGCTTGTAGTAAAAACTTGGTCACTTCAAATGCATAGAGACCAGGAGTCCAGAAGATGCTCCTATCCTAAAAAGCTTTGTTATGAAAGATAGAGTGCATGGCATAAGATTAAATACAGAGTTTGACTTGGTTAGAGTTCAGATCCTTTGCAAAGAGGATACACCCCCACTAAATGAGACCATTTCTCTCATTCGTGCTGAGGAAAGCCGATGAGGAGTAATGCTGGAACCAAAGGTTGCTGAAGGTTCAGCAATGCTGACAGCCTAAGAGGTATCATGAAAGGAAAGAGAAGGATTCCTCAAAAGCTCAAAACAAAGGCTCATTTGATGCAGCTATTGCAAGAAATCAAGACACACAAAAGAGACATTCTGAAAGTTACATGGAAATCCTCTAAGGAGTGAAATCAAGGAAGCAGACAAAAGGAAACATCACAAGTTAATACTATAAAAAGTCAACCCAACTCAAAAACACAGTCTAGCTTCAGAGAGCTCAACATAAAAGATATTGATAAGCTAAAACAACTCTTACATCCCTTGAAAAAAACACATTCATCTTCTTCTCTTGCACTTTCAGGTAAATTTCCTATATATATTAGATTAAGTATCTCAAGAAATCATTTGAAAGGAGTATGGATCATTGAATTATGAGTCAGAGATCATATGACACACTCCGCTACCCACTTCATCAATTATTCTCCTTGCTGATGGTTCTTTTATCACAGTAGAAAGCTAAGGAGACATACCCTTATCTCCCTCCCTCACTCTCAAAAATACACTCCACGTACCTCAATTATCCACATGCCTAATATTCATAAAAAAGCTTATTAGTGAACATAATTGCAAGTCCTATTTAACCCTCTTTGTTGCTTATTTCAAGACCACGGATCTAGAAAAATTATTGGATTTGTTAAGGAGTGAGATTGACTGCATTACAAGGAATAGTTGAACAAAGCCACTATCATCAATAAAAAAAGAACCTATATAAAAATAAGAAGTTACATAACATAAAGAACCTATATAAAACTAAGATTGAAAAACAATCTCCAAAAAAAGGAGCTAAGGAAGAGTAGAAGAGATAAAAGTAGAAGGCCCGAAGAAGGCTAGTTAGACTTGGGAAGTAGCATGAGTTAAAAAATATATTCCCAAACTATCATCAATAATGGTTATTTTGTGTTATTTTTTGTGATGAGAAATAAATCTACTATCATCAATAATGGTTATTATGTGTTATCCTTATTTAATAAAAAAATCTACTATTTGGATTCATCATTTTAGATTAGGACATCTATCTTTTAATGCTTTAAAAAATATATTCCCAAAACTTTTTTATAAGTTAGAAAATGAATATTTTCATTGTGAAACGTATGAGTTAGTCAAGTATAAACGAGTTTATTTTCCAAACAAAATTGAGAGTTGTTCCTATCTACCTTATTCATAATGACATCTGGGGATCCTATAAAATTCCTAACATCTTAGGGGCCTGATGGTGTAGTATCTTTCATTGATGACTGCAATCGAGACTCTTGGATCTTTTTCCTCAAATATAAATCCGATGTGAGCACTATCCTCCCCATTTTTTACACATGGATCCAAAATCAATTCGGGATAAAAATAAGAAAATTTTGTTACGACAATGCGAAAGATCACTTTAACCAAACCCTATCCTACTACTTTTTAAAGGAATGTATCATTCATGAGTCTTTTTTCATTCTTACCCCACAACAAAACGGAGTTGCAAAAAGAAAAAATGGCCACCTTCTTGCTTTCACTCGTACAGTTCTGTTCCACCACAATGTACCCAAATCCTACTTGGGGGAAGCCCTTCTAACTGCACATATCTTATAAACTTACTATCTTCACTACAGGAAAGTTAACAATTTGCAGTGGATTTTTTTTCCTCAAATATTGCGGCGGAAATATTCATTTTTTCTTTTGTGGAGGACTTGTGGCAGAAATTCTATAGAAAAATTGCGGTATTTTTCTGCCTCAAATCCACCGCAAGTTTGTCGCAAATCTGATGCAAACTATCCTATCTAATCAACTAATTGGACATTCGTTTCAATTGTTTGTTCTATTCTCATCCGCTCTCCTTCTTGTTGGACTTCACTTGACTCCTTTGACGACGTTCCCTCCCTGTGACATTGTCTCCTTCAATGACCTTCAATGACGTTCGTTATTGTCGCATCCGAAGTCACGCTTCCTCGCCGTTCTTCTTTGCAGCCGCCATCCCATGACTTGGATGGGAATCTATGGGAGACTCACCTATTAAATTCTAGCTGTCCCTTGACATTTTGATCCCACGGCTAGGATGAGAATTCATGGGAGGCTAGCCTTGATCACGCTGATCTCCTTTCATGTATAATATTTAGGTGATTGATTTAGGAAGAATTATATTAGAGCAATTATGCATGATTCTATAATTATTTGTTTCTTTATTAAAATATCTTGTATATAAATATGAATAACTTTGTGCAATAAAATTAAGCTTTTTTCCTCTCCAATTCTCTGAATTTTACAATCTTGGATAGTTCTATTTGCAACTTCTCAGCAAGTCATTTGATTTATTGACCAGAAATGGCATGATTAATCTCTCTTTTCTCTATTTCTCCAACTTTCTTTAATGCCAGAAGGTCCATGCTACTAGTTTCAAGACTTTGTGAACTTTTAGTAGGCAAACTCCACTAATCCCACACCCTTTCTTGTGTCTCTTGTAGTGTATGTACACACGTGCAAAGTACATTCCAACCTCAATTGGAAAGATTTCAAAATTTATTTCATAATTGGCGTGCTACATAAAACAAAAGAAAGATGTCATCAAAGTGTTTTGAGTGTAATTTATTTCAATGAAATTATATGATTGATTCCATTGATGCATGGTATAGCAAATTATACTTTTGGTACTTGTAAAAATCATATTATATGCTACCTAGGTTTTGAACCTTTGATCCATGTTTAAGCAAATATATTATTAGAAAAAAAAGAAAAAAAAGCAAATATATTATTTGGGCAAATAATCGGGAAGATAAGTATTTTGGACAATAACATGATGATGAGCTTTCTTTCTTAATCAAAAGTTTTAATTTTTAAAATTTTCAAATTAAAAAATTTAAAAGAGTTAATGGCTATGATAATTAATTGGTTGCATAAGTTTGTTATTTATTTAAGAATTAAAAAAAGAATACAAGGAAAGTCAATTTGAACTATATATGTCGCCTTTTGTCCTATTTCTCACATGTTCATATGTCCTCCCATATTCAATACAATGCTTATACTTCATTGCACATTCACCTCACTCTCTCCCTCTCTCTTATACGCACACATTTCTTTCTGTGATAATTGACATCCTTGGAGAATATTAATAGAGAATATCACAGGATGCAAGGCAATATCTTATCACACCTCCTGCCCAAAAGGCTATGCACTTCAACAACATAGGACGTGAAGAATAGATTAATCTCAACTCACGAGATGAAATAATATGTATAATTTTAAGTATAAATATGTAAACATAAGGATAAGAAAATAACCAATATCTCATTAATATCTATAGTAATTAACAATAGTTTATCAAAAAATAAATGATATAATGCATGAGACATGCAATATGATAATAAAAAATACAATTTATGATATCTTATTTTTATAATGAATATCATTATATTAACATGTTAGCATAATATTGCATGACATAAATAAAAAAAGGTTATGTATTTTAAGATGATTTACAATATGGTTATATTCATGAGGATTTGTATGAAAATAGCAATTAATGCATTTTATGCCAATGTGCAATCTCTCACACACACAAATGATCTATGTTTCATCTATCATAATTCCTTTATATGTATAGTTATATACAGCTGTTTTTTAGTAAGACACATTGAATCAAGAAGTTGAGTATCAGCACATGCAAATCAAAATTTTCTCAAACTATAATTACAAATATGTGGCCCGTTGACAAGGAGATTTGCAATTAGCGACTTAGGAGGAAGAGACGAGTGAAGAGTGTGATGCACTAGTTCTTTCCTTTCCTTATTTTTGGATGAAACCCATAGAGGGGCCAACGCGTTAATTTAAACAAAAGATGATAAGTCCTTAATGAATCATAAGCTCTTTAAAAATACAACATTTCAAAACAAAACTTATGAGCCATTGACTCAATCTATTACAAGAAACAAGTAAAAAGAAAGGGAGGCAAATAAGGCCAACACCCAAAAGGTCAAACGGTTGGTCCAACCAAATATCCCCTCAAAAGGAGCCCAAGCCAGATCAAGGAAGCAGCAAGAAGAACCTCAGTAACTTGAAATGGAGCCAAACAAACCACCAACCAGAGACCTGCAAGACAAGGAAAGCTAGTAAAACCCAAGAACAGGCCAAGAGCACAAGCTGACAACAGGTAACAAACTCGACTAAACCCAATAATAGCAATGGAAAACAAAGACAACATGACAACAATAGCCCCCCAAAACCAAAAAAAGAGAAAACACACAGAGCAACCGAACCACTGAAAAAGCCAGAAAGACATCAAGAAGTTTTGGATCGAAAGGAATGGGTTAATGAATATTTGAAGTTGACCACAACTTTATTCCCTTTAGTTTTTATATTTTTATTTTTTATTTTTCCTACCCAAAGAGATAACCCTTCATTATCCACCTGAACAACATCCAAAAAACATCCTCCATCAAGACATGGAAATGATCAGCCCTCAATTCCCCAGCATCCCTATCAATAGCTAACGGATCATGCAACCAGTCATTATCATCAATGGGGGTACCATCATCTAAACAAAGCTCCTTATCCACATCTAATAAGACCGCAACCCCATTTTTTTTTTTTGGTTAAAACCCACTCATGGGGCCTACGTGTTAATATTCAAAAATGGTTACAAAAGTCCTTAGATGGATCCTTCAGCCCGCTAATGCTCAGAAGAGCTACAAATATAAAAGGAAAAGAAAAACCTAAAGGCCAATGGATCCATATACTACAGTTACAAAAAGAACAACCTAAGGACCTCGGGCTGTGAGTCAACAGCACCCAAAAATGGAAGAACTTAATATGACCGTTCAGCTCGAACTTCCTGCAAAAACACTTAAAATAACAGAATAAAATATTTGAAAACCAAAAATAGATTACCTTGCGATCAATATTGCTAGAACCATAAGGATTCCAAAGATTCCTGCAGGGAAACCTCCAAAAAAGATTATGAGACAAATAGTATGAAACAAAAACATTACAAGCAGAATATTTCTTGAAACACGAACAAAAGGAGTGAACAGGATTCTGAAGCAGAACCCAACACCCCGCCGGATAAACCCACAGCTCAATAAGGAAGAACACCACTGTAAACACCATCAGGAACAAAACAGCCCAATCCAACCTGCCAGAATAAACCCGAACAAGCCAAGAAACAAACACCAACAAGTATGCCCAGAAAACCACCAAGAACTCCTTCGGGTTAACAAACTGCAAACTTACCAATATGCCCAGAAACAAACACCAGGAGATACCATAAACACCGAGGAGACCACCAGCACCCAGAAAAGGAGAAGACAAAGCAAGCCCAAAGCAACACAGGGCAGACAAACAGAACACCCAAATGAACAATAACAAATGGCACACTATAAATCCAAGATGAAAAACCAAGAACTACACCACACCTAGATAAACAACACCCAGACAAAACAACAACAAAACAAAACAAGAGACTATTGCTCAATAATATACGCCATACCACACCTATCCAAATTAATCAAACCTTTAATCTGGACAGAGAGGTTATTAAAAGATAACTCAGTAATAACATGAAATCTGCTGCCAAACAAAGCAAGCTCCTTAGCAGTCGAATTAACAACAGGGCAAAAGTTAATAAAATGGCAATTAATAGACTCCATGAAATACTGAATACTCCTGCAGATATAGAAATGAGAATAACCATACAAACCATCTTCACTAACCACTAAAGAATTAATATCCTCATTAAAGTTCCCCTCAATCTCAATATTCTGAATAAATAAACCTGCAGAAATGTTAAGCCCTTGACTAACAGCCAACAACAAAGCAGTCCGTTTATTAACAGCCGCAGATTTGCCAGCAAAACCCAGAACAAAGTCCCCAGCACAGTTTCTAATCAACCCCCCAATACACCAACAATTCTCAAACAGAGAAACATCAATGTTCAACTTAAACCAGTTAAAAGAAGGTTTAATCCAACTAACAGACTTCATACCAAGAGAATTAGTACGAGAATCAAAATAAATCCCAAAAGATTCCATAACAAACACAACCTTATAAAAACTTTTAAAAGAAATAAGCTTCGCAGTAAACAGAAATGTTAAGACCGCAACCCCATTAGGAATATGAGAGCAACTAATATCAATGACCGGCACCATATTAGAAACATTACAGTAAACAACAAGATTATCCTCCCTAGCATCAACACCAATGTTTTCCTTAGGCTCCTTATTAGAAACATCAACCTAAGAAAAACTAACAACATTTGCATTATTTTGAATATCAATAATATCCACATAAACCAAATTTTAAACAACTTTAGGAGTCTCATAAGCAGGAATAAAATGAGAAAGGGGATATTCCTTGTCAGCATTAATTTATTTCTTTTGGCTGAATTCCTCCCTTGCCCCACTATTTAATTTATTTCCATTAGAGAACTTCTCCAATTGGAATCAATTAACATCCTCCCATCTCTCCTACCCGCCCCCTAGCTTGCTTCCAATCCCCTCTCTCCTTGCCATTAATTCTCCCTCTCTCTTTGGAATAATTTCAAATTCCAAACCCCTAAATCCTCCACACTCAAATCTGAAATTCAAACTTCAGATTTTGATTATTCTCCTCCTCTAACCTAACCCTAATGCCAACGTGTGGCTCCCCACCTATAGCCAGCCATCTCTTTCCTTCTTCCCCTTTGAAATTCGCATGATGAGTTCCTCTCCCCATAGGAACCTTCAAGGAAGTAGCAACCTTCGTCTTCAACACATCAAGTCTTGAGAGAATCTCTTCCTCTCTAGTTGAGATTTCAAGGGATATAATTAACGACGATCGCCTTCAACACCTCAACTTTTGAGAGAAGCGTCTCTCTCTCTAGGTAAACCACGACAAAGGTGGACTTCTTCCCCTTTCAATTATTTTCCTAATCCCCTAATCTTGTAGGTGATGACGATTCACAAGGAGCCGTGCTTCACCTTTGCCTAAGCTTAGTAAACGTAAGGTTTTGTTTTGCCGTTGCCCAAAACCTAGTAAACGTAGGATTGAGTGCACTTTCTATGCTTCTAATCTTATTGTTAGATTAGGGATTTTGTTGAAAGCTATTTACTTTTCATGTTGTTGAATTTGTAACTTGTTTTGATTTTCCAAGTGCTTGGCAAGTGGCTTAGCCTAAACATAGGCACCCCTTTTGTTTTCTATTGTCGTTTTTTATTGCTAATAGTTTTAATCTTACTTGCTCTTATCAAGGAATTGTGCAAATTCTTATTACATTCATTTTAAGCATTTAGTTCTACATCAAGTCCTATTATATGTATTTTCTTATAATACAAATTCATCCAAAAAAGTTTTTCCAAAGGAAATTTTCTCCTCCGTAAAATTCGTATGAAATTTTTGTTGGTTGACCTAGTTACCATCAGCATATTCATCGAAAACTTGATTTTGTTATTACTATTTTTTTGACTGAAGCTTACCTCACCTTGAGAGTCAATTATCTACAGCTATTTCATCAGACACAACAAAAATGCAACTTTTAAAATAAAATAAATATGCGCACAATTTAGAATAATATAATTACACATAAAAAATGAAACTTATGTAAAACAAATATTGGAATTATTATACATTAGCATATGCTTATTTTTATATATATTATCTCTCCTCGTATTCACTTATATACCTCCTTCCTCTCCTTCACTCTTTTTCTACTTATCATCTTCATCTTAATTATCCTTGTAATTTTCCTAACAAATCTACCAACCTCTTCAAATTCACCCTCAAAATCATGCATGTAAATTATCCACCGGGTCAATATCAATAACTATTATATGAATTTTGATATATTCTCTTCTTGATGAAGAACTTATAAATTTTTTTTATTATCAACCTATCTTTAAGCTTAATATAAGTCACTACTTATCAAACTATTTTGTGTCTTAATCTCTCAAGATAATTAGCACTATAGATCTTAACCGCTTGTTATGCAAGAATAAAATGATCAAATTTTATATATCACTTACTTCATCGCATCTCAATAATTTCATATTAGTTGACATCGTAGATCTAAACTGCTTTTCTTTTTGAAAATAAAATGGTTAAACCATTCTCATTTGTAATGGAGCAAGCTTGTTTTGTTTTCTTTAGTATATTATAGTTTTGTTTTTTAGTGAAAAATGCCATAATAATCATCCTCATTTTCTGTATTTGTATTTTATTTAACACATGCAACACTATTATTTATCTTTTCACCTTCGTTCCATGAACTCGTATGAAATTTATAGCCATTTATTGAATTAATTATTCACATTCTTTTTGGTCTCCAAACAAAATTATTGTATTATCTGTCACTAGCGTCTTCATCATTATAACTAACTCTAATTTGACTACACTAGATATAGAGAGAGAAAAAAAAAGTGAGGTTTCTTGTGCTAGGCATGTCTCACAAATATATTCTTCTATGTGAGCATTATTTTTTATAATTATTTTAATTTTATTGTGAAATTTATAGTTATTTTTAAACATGTTAGATATATTACGTTTAATTTATTTTTAAATGTATGGGGATAGTTTTGTATTTACCTTTCAAATTGAGTTATTCAATAATATTAGGTTAGGTTAAGTGTGTTGAAGGGGAAAATATGATATTATGAGGATAGTCTACTAGTATGAGATAATTAAAAAAAAAAAATAGAAGAGGTCCAATAGGTAAGAACAATAAATATTATCGTAACTCATGTAATAACTCAGGAGAAGTCATATCATCAATGTAAAAACCAAGTCAACTTAAGTAAAGAATCTAGGTTAATCAGTGTCCAAAAGAAAATTGATTCCCTAAAGTTATTATACTCGAGGAACCCCTGAGAGACACCATCAAGAAAGGAAACATGCTCTTAATTTGGTTTGTCGGGGTCAACATCATAGGTAGACTATGATTCAAGGACTATCATCCAAAGTGGGCAATTAGGGCTTTGAAATGGGTCTATCCACAAGGTTGAGGGTAAATCACCATAATCAAATGAGATGACTGTCTCTTCATATAAAAAAGTTTATGCAATAATAATTATTGAATCACCACAAAGTTAAAAATACTGTGAAAGGGTTCAAATGGGTGGATGGATAAAGATAAGAAATCAAAAAAATCAAGAAACAATCTAGCCAAGAATTTATGGATCTAGCATCCTAGTTTTTTGAATACTGTTGAGAATTTTAATTGCTAGCATGCTCTACTCTACAACTTGTCTGTAGAGGCCTAAAGATAATAATTTAATTCCAGTTAAAAAGTTAGCATTGAAGCCATATATTTAATTTTAGAAATTTTTTTCTAAAATAGATTTTAATGATGATTATTAATTTATTAAATTTTATAGAAAATATTTTTCATTAAGACGCTACTGTTACATATGATTTTCTGACAAACCACACATATTAGTACAGAAAGTTAAAAGTAAGTAGCTAAGTAGCTTATATACAACTTGAAAGAGCAAGTGCAAGTGTCCTAGCATTGTAAGATAAAATAGAAAAAGGCAGTTGGATTCTGCATAATACACCAGTCCCCTAATTCTAAATATAAATTAAAATCAACAAGGTATAAATTCATGATTTCCTTTGCTTGTGGTCCTTGCCTCCGGATTTATTTTGAGTGCTCCTGGTTTATTTGGTCTTGAAGGTGCTTCCGAATCAACTTGAGTGCTTCTGATATGTCTGGTTCTTAAGGTACTCCTGGATTTAGATATGAGAAATATACTTGGTAAAAAAACTTTTTCTTGTGCCTTATTACTTATAGTCTTATACAAAACTTTTTTAATGGATAGTAAGTATATTTTTATAAAATTAAAAAAATACAAAGTGGAATCATAGAGTATCACAGATTATACACCAAACAGTTTATATCACAGCACAAAAAATAAACTCACTTGACATTAGTAATGTCAAACTTGGAATGTTTAAATTTTGACATGCTGTGGGCTCCGAAAATTCGGCCTCGGCCTCCACTCGTTTTTCTTATTCGGCGAGGGAGTTTTAACGAACTAAGTTCCGAGGTAAATTTTGGAAGGCAGATGGGTTTGTAGATAAGACACTACCCAGAGATTTCGCCCTCATTTTGTGAGGACTTTATGATATGAGTTCTGGTTTCCTATAGGCGCAAGCCCCTATAGTTAATTACCCCTCCCGAAAACGAGAGAGAACTTTCGATTAAGGCTAGTCGTCGATCAGATACGTAGAGTATACGTATTATCTGGCATATAGTAGCAGCATAGGTTTCGGATGTTGGAAAATGGTTGGAAATTGAAGAGTTGGGTTTGAAAGATTTGAGGATTTGGATTGGGATATTTGAGAAAATTTTATATTTAAAAATAGAAATTTCACCATCTAGCATTTAAAGCGGATGGTGGGGGAATGGATGATGGACCCGATCAAGATCCCATGGTTCCGTCGTCCCGGGCCATCGTGGTCCCTGGTCTACTTAGTCAGAGGAGGTAGTCGACCCAACCTGACAGAAGGATCCTTGTCGGCAGCCTGGGTTGCTTCGTCTAAGGGGACCTTGTAGACCGGGGTTGAATGTTTGTCTAAGGGGACAAATTTGAATCCGCCTTAGCTAACAGAGGGCTTTGTGCCCTGTCAATCATACCCTATTGATTCATATCTAAAGGATTTAACGCCATTAAAGAGCGTATTGGCTCTGGCAATAACCGCTATCTGTGGTACCATTTGGCGGCAAAACCACTTGGTTCAGAGGGCCCCGGGTCATAACCGTTTACCTGCAGTGCCATTTGGCGGCAAAACTGCCGGTTAGAGGACACGTACCACGTCCTTACTGGCAAGAGATTGTTTGAGAATGGATCCTAGTGATATTTTCGACTAGGCATTTGACTCTTTATGAGCTAGAGTTTATTTGAATTTGTCCGCCTCGGCAAACTGTTGTGGAGGGCGGATGGATTTTGCTTTAACTGCGTTGATGGATTTATTTCAATTTTAAATATTTTTAGGATTTTGAGATTTTTCTGGGATTTTTGTGAATTTTTGGATTTTGAGGATTTTAGGTGGAGCTTTGGATTTTGATAGGCATTTGGATATTTGGGAGACATTTGAAAATATTTGTGAACCCCTCCGGTTGAGATAAACATTCAACACGGCCATCATCGGGGTGTTTGGGGGTCATTTCTTTTTATGGATTGAACCTTGTCAACTCTGTCAGGCTGTCGACAGAGGATCGGGTTTTGTAGGCTTCAAGTCCTTGATAGTGAATTCTTATTGTTATAGGCCTTAAAGACCTAATATGAATGTATTAAGACAAATATGACGGTCGCCACAACTGTATATTTGTTTGTTGGTTCGAACCTTGTCAACTTCTATTCACCCGTATAGAAGGATCGATTTCGAATCTGAATTCACTTGTCAACCCGCGCAGCATCCCTAGGCGTCACGTGTGTACCAATAACACGCTCGTCGGGGCCCATGCGGGTTTTATAATTATTTTTACCCCTTTTAGTGTACCTATGTGTATACAATTTATAGTGCACATGTAGGGGTACTTTGAAATAATTGTAGACGCCTTCTGTATGCTTATACGGAGGTTGCAGATCCGGTGGCGTGGCGTAGCAGCTTCTGAATATAGTTGTTCACTGCTTCGTACAGGTAGGCTGTCGTGCACTACTCGTTACTTTCTGCCGGTGGATTGTAGTGCACTAACGAATCTCCTGTATTGTAATCTCTTCAATAGGTATTGTAGTTGATCTCTTGTCAATGGTTGATAAACTTTCATATTTCTCCAAGGCTGACATGGAAGATGTAGAAAAAGAGGATCGTTTTGGAACTTCTGCTAAGAAAGAATATTCTACTTTCAAGCCATTCACATTTGCTGGCTCTAGGAACGTGTGAAGTATGGGAGAAATAATGAAACTAAGGTCATTGATAGAAACTCTTGTGGAAGACGATTCACTGGGTTTTGTTACAGTTGGTAAACCAGAATCCTCATCAAGTCATGATTTAAGAGCTGTCCTTAACATCGACTCAGCGAGATAAGAAGAGATGGATGTCATAAAATTTTCTGTAACACTGACTAGTTTGATCATAAACAAAATTGGACTTTGAAGGATGACAATAATAAATTTTTCCTTTTTTATCTTCATTAATATCAGCTATTGATGAAGAAGGGTTGTCTGGATCATGGGAATCACTTGCCAACTCGTTCCCCTCACTCTCTACAAAGCTTATAGTAGATGGGTCTGAATCATTATAGGAGCCACTTTCATCGATGGCAGATCCATAATCGAATAACCCACGAGGAGCCGTATGAAGCACCACATATTTTGAGTCAGGAAATAACTTTAGGAGAAATGGAACTGACTTTACAGTTCTCTGAACTTTCTCATTTGGTGCCATGATCTAATAGCCACCGCAACAGTAAGCTCAATTGTATTATTTTGACTTTACAAAAGAGACAATGTACATTGCAATAAAATCCTCACATCATAATTTTCGATGGATGTTGAAGCCACATAGTTTAGGTGATATTGATCTTCACCAACATTTCCATTTGTAAAATCATATTGTAATAAACATTCCTCCCATCCTTCAATGTAACGTGAAAGAAACTCCATTTCCTTTGAAGTCATATGGAATATTTCAATAGAACTGTTATGATTGTCAAATGTATGGAATAGACCATTAGAACCCCATTTAGAATGGAAACTTTCTGTAGCATTTGAAGTGAACATGATAGACTCTCTAAACAAGTTCATGCCTACTATTACATAACGTGAATGAAGCTCAATCAAAGTAATCTGCCCTCACTTTTCAATATCTGGAAGGGATTCACATAGCCTTCTAAAGTATATACTAATGAGTGAAAGATTTTTCAAGCATATTATTTTGAAGGCAACTGCAGAAACTCTACAACTCCAAATGAATGGTCACTCATGATGATATTGACTAGCTCTTCAAGAACATTATTTTCCTCAACCGTGGAGTGTAGTGCCCATGCTCTAACTAGTGGATCTAGATTAGACAAGTCTTTTTAAAAGCAATTAATTGACAGCAAAGCTTCATTGGGGCGCTCTCTAGCATATGGGAGAAGATGAAGATGAGCAAACTTCTTCATTGTTTTCTCAATTCATGTCCAAGTTCACAAATCCTTGTTATCATATTGAACTATTGAATTTTAAGTTTTTAATGCATTTTGTTCAAGTTTGGATTTAATTCATTTGAGTTCCTTCTTAGTCCAAGTTCAAAAGTCCCCTGCTGTCCAAATAATGTCTAATATTTGTCCAAGTCATAAGTCTGAGTTCAAGTCCATGTTCTCTTAAGCTCAAGTTTGAGCTCAATGTCATTTGCAAGTTCAAGAATGAGTTCAATTCAGCTTGAGTCCAACTCAAGTCTTACACAAGTCCTCCATGTTCGTTCATATGGCAAGTCTAAGTCCTCACTTGGTTCAAACCAAGTTCATGTGAGTTCAAATAAGTTCACTTTCGGTCCATGTCTTGTTCAAGTTCAATGTCCATAAGTTTGAGTTCAAGATCATGTTCATTATGCTTAAGTTATGATCCATTCAGTTTTGAGTTCAATTAAGTAGATTTGGTCCAACCAATGTTCAAGTCCGGATCTTTGTTCAATATAGCTCTTGCATGTCCTTTCAGTTCAATCAAGTCCAGGTCCCAAATTGTTCTAAGTCCTTGGATTTTTAATCCAAATTTCGGCAGCCTCCCGGCGTCTCCCCTGTTAAGGGGAAAAACCAAGAGACCGCCTACCCGCCACGTCAACAAAGACGTGCACGGTTGGTGTTGTTGAGACACCGCGGCAGTTGTATTATATTTTTCTCCCACCACGGCCAACAAAGGCGTGCATGGGGTTTTTTTTAAAAAAGTATTTTATGAAAAGATACAGTTTTGCTTTCCCCCCGCCCGGGGGTACTTATAAGTGACCCCGCTTCGCCGTACGTGCTGCACCGGGGTCCCATCCTACCACGGCCAACAAAGGCGTGCATAGAACAGTTCTTCGATTTGCCACGAATATTGAAGTAGGGTTTTGAGTTTAGAAAATTTTATACCTTCGCGGAGTCGTCGTGGTTGGCACATGGATCGAGGGGTCACTCGCCTACCTCGTCGTACGTGTCGCACCGGGTTCCCTCCTACCACGGCCAACAAAGGCGTGCTTAGGTGGTTTGCCAGTCCGACACGAACGTCGAGGTAAGAGAGTGGAGGGGAGGATTATTTTCTTTTATTATTATTATTATAATAAATGATAATTAATTATAATTTAAAAAAAATAATTAATCATAATTATAATAATTAATCATATGTAATTATATTTGATAATAATTAATTTAAATTAAAATATTTAATTATAATTAATTTTAATAAAATTATAGTTAATTATTGATGATAATAATTAACTATAATTATTAAAATTAATTATAATTTTTTTAATTAAAACTAATTATTAATGATAATCAAATATAATTAAAATATTTAATTATAATAACTATAATTAATTATAATTAACTATAATTAATTATTATTAAATAATAATAATAATAACAATAATAATAATAATAAAAAAAACATAATTACCAAAATCAACCTAAACTACCTATATGCGGCTTGGGGCTTGGGTAGAAGTGAGATCGGGCAGAGCGGCTAAGGAAGAGTTGCTCGGCTTGGCTCTCTGGACGGGATCAGACGGAGGAGCAAGGAGGGAAGGATGGAGGAAGGCTTCGGGCAGGGTAGAGGTGCGGGATCTATGGGAGGTCAAGGTTGGCGGGGTCGGACCGTAGAGAGAAGACAGGGAGCGACGGGATGGCTGGAAGTCGGGACTTCAGTGGCTTTGGCGTCGGGTTTGGAGAGGAGGTCGACTCAGGTAAGGGAAGAAGCTTCTCTCTCTCTCTCTCTCTCTCTCTCTCTCTCTCTCTCTCTCTCTCTCTCTCTCTCTCTCTCTCTCTCTCTCTCTCTGCTTGGAGTTCGGCGGGTAAGAGAAGGTCGGCACAGAGAAGGGCAGGGATGGGGTTCGCAGCTTGGAAAAAGAGATCGGAGGAGTAGGGGTTTCTGCGTGTGTGGAGCCGCAGAGAGCGAGAGAGGAAGAAGTCGGAGGAGAGGAAGTGGAACCTTCGGCTGTGGCTTGGAGTCGAGAGCAGCGAGTGATCTTCGTGAATGGGAAGGAGTCGTGTGTCGAGTGTGGAGAGCCGAGAGGCTGTGGAGGTCCGGTATTTAACGATGGGAGCGTGACAGAGATCGAGAGCGGGATTTCGGCAGGGAATACGGAGAAGCGATCGATTCGACGCTGATGTACAGTACCTCGGCGGAATTTCGGAGATTTGGACGGCTTCTCGACGGATACGAGGATTCCATCCGGGATTTCGGGCAGATATTGTGGATCCGCCGGGTATGATTTTGATTTTGAGCTTCTCTCTCTTTTTTTTTTTTTTTCTTTGGATATAGCGTACAGGTCAACAAATGCGACCCCTATTAAATAAAAATATGAATGACTGTATTTTAAGCACATGCAAAGAGAGCATCTCTATCATTTATCAGAAAAGTAGCCAAATCATATCCATGCTAAATAAATTCTAATTCGGTTTGTAACATCGTAAGTTGTTCACCAAAGAATATTGTAGCAAAAAGTAACTTAGCTACACTCTACTCTAAGCTAAGCAGCTGGGGTTGATCTCTATCAGTGTCCAAGTGTCTGCAATAGTTTGGGGGTGGTAGAAGATCAACTCAGGCAACTGTGACAAGCTACTGAGCTAGCTCATCTTAAAGGGTCCAAGTAAGCTAATGCTTGTGACCTTAACATTAGATTTTAAAGTTAAATTTTAAGATATGCTATGATAGGGTTTAATGAAGTTTGAATATAAATAGCTATCCATCGATAATATCAAAAGACATGAATTAGAAGATATATATATATATATATATATCTTCTAATTCATGTCTTTTGATATTATCGATGCATATATATGTAAAAGTAGTTAAGTTCATTTTAATAGTTGAAAAAGATGACATGTCCTAGGTTGTTTGTATTTCTGAATAGTTATATGTTGTTTGATTATGATAGAATAATTTTTATTATCAAGTGAACCGTCAACCAATATTAATGATTAGCCTTTTATAGTCAAAAGCCAAGTCCTAAAATTTAAGGTGGACTCACGTAGCGAATATGTTCTAGCTAGAGGAGATTATTGAAACCATTAACTATGAAACACATGATTTCAAGCGTTTAAATTTGATATATGCACTGTAAAGATAAAAATATTATAGACATTCAAACTGAAATCCAAATATCTAGAGTGCAATACATGTCCTAGTAAAAATAATTTACTTGGAAGGAAGTGATTGGTTTGAGTATAAGTGTATAACTAAAATCAAAAGTATTCAACTATATGTATGATTATTATTGTGGGATGAGAAATTTGTGATGGTAGAGCAAAAAGATTTTACGTCTTAGCGATATACCAAAATTCAACACATAAACAGATAATGATAGAGGAACACCTGGATTTTTACGTGGAAAATCCTAAAAAGGGGAAAAACCACAGTGCCTTAAATGATTCCACTAGTGTTTGAATAGTTCATAGAGGTTGGACCGTCCCTTAACTCAAGGATGATGAGAATACAATATGTTGAAGAATTGACCAAACTTCAAATGGGTACTCTTGATATTGACTGAGCAATAGTCGGGGGAGTATTTGATGGAGGTCCGACGATGTTTGGGGATTTGATGATAATTAGCAGACAAGTGAAAGTACGATAATGGTTGAGGATTTGGTGATAATTAACAAACAAATGGAAGTCCGACAATGGTCGGTGGTTAAGAAGAGATCTGTCCGCAGCCAACGAACGGGCGGAAGTTCGACGATGGTCGGTGGTCGAGAAGAGATATGGCGGCAGTCGGTGGCAAGAGAGCTCTCAAATATTCTCCTTTCTCCTCCTATCATGTGAAGAATGAGGGGTATATATATTTATAGTTTTTTGAGAGTGACGTGTCTAGTAAATATGTGGAAGATCAATGGCATGTTGGGAGTGTTCCATCGAACGGCTCATAGAAATTCTCTTAATCGTGGAGGGTTTATCAAACATTTAAGTGCCTTAGAGATATCAAAAGTGAATGATCTTGGGCTCGTTGGATTTGTTCTGTTGAGCCGCTCGATTCAATTATAAGTATGCCATATTTGGATATCATTTGGTCATCCAAATAATACTTTAAAGCTTCAAATTGGGCTCATTTGGGCATCCAAATTGGCTTTTTTGCTTTGATTTGGACCCATTTGGGCTCGGATTGAATTGAATTGAAATTAGAGTTGTTGGGTTCGTCTTCTGGAGATGTTCAATTTGACTATAAGTTTACTGAAATTGGAGTTTGGATGGTACTGATTTTCATTTTTGAAGCCCCTGACTCATTTTTGCATTGAGATTCGTGCCCGATCAAGACGAATTTTTTTGGTGGCATATCAATTATATAATAAAAAATGGCCTAGTTAAAAGAGTGTGACTAAGTTGGGGAAAAACTCAACTAAGAGTGGTATGGCTAAAGTTTAAAAGGATTCTACTAGGAAGGTATTAAATTTAGGATAGCAAGGTTAAAAGAGCATGAGTATATTAGGGAGGAACTTAAATTCGAACTAAAATGATATGTCAAATGTTAATACTAATGATGAGGACATCGAAGATCAACGACTACGATCGTATCTATTTATTTTCATGTATTTTATTTGTTATTTGTACTTTTTCATTTCTACCCTCACTTGAGGGCTTTGTTTTATGTTTGCCCTAGGGGCAATTGTGTCTTTTTATTTTCCCTCGTGTATTTGGCTATTTAAGCCCTCCCCTTCCTCTTGGAAAGGATGATGATGATTATTAATGAAAATTTTGGTTTTTTGGATCTCTTTGTGAGTTATAGAGTTCTCTTTGTGAGTTCTCAAGTGAGGAAAGCCTAGGAGAGGCTCAAAGCAATACCCAACAGCCCCTTGGTGGTGCTCTTGGTTTTCTACCCAATATCTTTTCTTCTTCTCTCCATTTCCTTAGTTCTCTTCGTGAGTTCTTGAGGGGAATTTTGTGGATCTCTGTGTGAGTTCCGACTTTTTTTTTTACAATCTCCCTTTGAGATCTCGAAGGAAAGGTGCGTGAGGTTAGAAAATTCTGAATTTTCTCCACAATTTTCATCCTGCTTCCAGGCTCTAGAATCCCCTCCCCACTTCCCCCAGGCCGCCGGCCACCACCACCTGAAAGTTCATCCACGCCGCCGCCCCCTCATCCCCAATTTTCCTTCCCCACCACTCCACCCGCCGGCCCCTCTTGGAGTTTTGAATTTGAAATTCAAAGCTCTCATGAGGCTTTGATACTTTCCTAATTTAGCTCCTTAATTTGAGGTCTCCAAATTAATTAGATTTCAATTTGAATTTGAATTCAAATTGGTCTAATTAATACCCTCTTATGAGGAAACTTCCCTAGCTTAAAAACTTGAAATATATTTCTGATTTTTATTTAAAGCTTTGTTAGCAAAGTGGTCCCCACCTACTTAAGTTAAACATTTTCTCCCTCTCTATGCTTGGCCGGCCTTCTCCTTACTGTTTTCTAATTAATTGCCACATCACCACCTCTTAAATGCCTCCTCTCACATAATTAATTCCAAATTTCTTCAGTTTTAATCTCAGATTTCAAAAATCTGAGAACTGAAACGGCTTCCCTCTCTCCTCCATTAGCTCCTTCATCCCACTAACTCAGCCCCACCCACTCCTTATTGCTGCCTCTCTCCCTATGGGATCTCATTTGAAAACTCTCAATTAATCCCTTTTCTTCTCACCCAAAACCTGAGATAATTTCAGGTTTACTGAAATTTTCTTGTGGTCTCTCAACCTAGCCGCCCCATACCTTTCCTCCCAAACGTAACTTCAGCTTTTTCCAGATTTCAAAATCTAAGATTGGAAATCAAGATTAATTCCTCTCAGATTTTCTCTGTTGGAGTTATGTTGCTGTCCAGAAGAATCCTAAAAGCTGTTACAGGTTTTCGGGCATTTCCACCTGCTGTCCACTGCTTGGGAAAGTTCCAAATTGCTGTCCCCTGTCCAAGAGTGCCCAAATCAGCAACAAAGCTCTCCCGGGAGACACGTGGCTGCTGTCCTGAATTTCTGCACCTCTTCCCGGGTGTTCCTTAGTGCGAGGAGGTTCGGGGTTGCTGCCCACTTCATTCCCAACTACAAATAGCTTCGCCGGAGCGCGTATCTCTCTTGTCTTTGGGTAAATTCGACACCCGACTCTCTATCTTCATAGTTGCATCCTTGAATGTGAATTTATTATCTTCATGAAGGTCGTATTAATGCTTCTCCGCTAAAGCCTAGTATTTAGAAGAGTTGTGTGAGGGACCTTTCATAGACTAATCTTATTGTTAGTATTGGAATATATTGTTGGAACTATCCATGTATGCAATGTTGGATTAATCAGGCTATCTTTTTGAACTTAACTTCTATTCATGTGAATTAACCTAAGCTGAGTACCACTTAATATTTATCTTATCGTTCAGTTCCACATAAGATCTTGCTTATTATTACCTCTAAATCTAAGCGTGCAAATTTCTTTAACCAAATCACTTTCGCATGGATTTTGTTTCACATCAACTAATTTTTTAATTAAGTAAATAATTAAGGTATAAGAATTAATTAAGAAAATTTTGGTAGTTAACCAAATAATATTAAATTGATTTGGTTAACATGTCAAATTTAATTAATAAAGTCAAAATATACTTTGAAATGTTTAAGTCATTTTTAAGAATTATTTAATATTTTTTATAATTATAACCAAATAGGTGAAAGTTATATAAAATATCACAGAAATAAAAAACAAATTAATTATTTGAAGATGTGAGATATTTGTTTTATGACTTTGGAATGCTAAAAAAAGTCATGAACAATCAGATTAAGTGAAATATGTATTTATCAATTATTGAATAGACAATTTTTAATATTCAAAATTACACATCTTTAAGCATACACATGCAATGTATATGAAATTTGAAACATATGCCCATAGAATTGTTGACCCCTTAGCTACATCCAAAGGAGAAAGCAGACAAAAATGAAAATAAAAAAAATTCCTAAATGATTGCATACCTGTGCTCTGCCCGAATCCCTGCAGAAATCATGCCAAGATCTGATCGCAGGTCTTCTATTCGGCACCGTCTCAGATACGCGACATGTGCCCATCCTTTTGCGTGCAAAAATCCCGTTCAATTCAAGTTGTTAAATACAAGCATCGAATGAAGACTTGCGCTGCTGCCTCTCTCACAACCGAAACTCCCAATCTTCTTCCTCGTGTGAAATACCCCCACTGTGCCGACCTCACGACGCCTCTTCCAGGCGACCAAACTCCTGCCGCTGCCTCCCTCTCACAACCGAAACTCCCAATCTTCTTCCTCGTGTGAAATACCCCCACTGTGCCGACCTCACGACACCTCTTCTAGGCGACAGAACTCCTGTCGCTGCCTCTAATCTCTCGCGAATACCTCCTGAACTCCGATCTCCTCTCTAAAATCAAATATATATATATGGTTAAGGGAATCAATATATTTATTTTAATACATTCATATTAGACCTTCAACAAAAAAAAAGATTCACTAATAAAGGCATAATCCTACAATCCAATCTTATATCAACAAGTTGATAGGGTCGACATGGTTTAATCAACAAAGAGAAATAACCCCTTACACTCTGATGATGGCTGTGTTGGATGCAGATCTCAACCGGAGGGATCAATTTCAAATATCTTCAAAGTGCCACCCAAATACTCAAAAATCAAAAAAATATTTAAAATTAAAACTCAATCATCAACCACTCAAAGTAAAATACATCCAGCCTTCGCAACAATTTGTCGGGGTGGATAAATTAAAATTTACTTCAGCTCACATAGTGCTAATACCTAGTCAAAAATATCACGATGATCCATTCTCAAACAATCTCTTACCAGTAAAGAAGTGGTACGTGTCCTCTAACCGGCGGTTTTGCTGTTAAATGGCATCGCAAGATAAACGGTTATGACCCGGGGCCCTCTAAACTGAGTGGTTATGCCTCCAAATGGCACCACGAAATACCGATTATGGTCAGAACCAATACGTTCCTTAATGACATCAAATCCTTAAGATATGAATCAATATGATATAATTGACAGGGCACAAAGCTCTCCGTTAGCTAAGGTGGATTCGAATTTATTCCCTCAGACAAACATTCAACCTAGATCTACAAGGTACCCTTGGACAAAACAACCCATGGCTGCCGACAAGTATCCTTCTGTCAGATTGGGTCAACTACCTCTTCTAACTAAGTAGACTAGGGACCACGATGGCCCGGGATGACGGAACCATGGGATCATGATTGGGTCTATCATTCATTCCCCCACCATCCGCTTTAAATGAAAGATGGTAAAATTTTTATTTTAAATATCAATCCTTCAAATTTCTAATTTCCCAAATCCATGCTGCTACTATATGTCAGATCCACATATATTCTATATATCTGATTGATGACTAGCCTTAATCGAAAGTTCTCTCTAAATATCGAGAGGGTTAATTAACTATAGGGGCTTGCGTCTATAGGAAACCAAAACTCAGATCATAAAGTCCTCGTAAAATGAGGGCAAAATCTCTGGGTAGTGTCTTATCTATAAACCAATCTGCATTCCAAAATTTACTCTGTAACTTAAATCTGTTAAAACTCCCCCCTAAAGATAAGAGCAACAACGGGAGGAGGCCGGGGCCAAATTTTTGGAGACCACAAGAATCACTTCAAAAATTTTTCATATTTTTCAAAATTATATGGTGACTATAATTAATGAAAATATAATGATGATGATTTTTAAACAAAATTCAAATAAATTTAATATTGCTTCAAATTAATAATTAAGATAAATTTTAAAAATAAAAATCATGCACGAATAACGAAATAATGCATAGAAATTGAATTTCATAATTAATCTTATATTCTAGAAATTAGGAAAATAAATTGTGTTCGAAAATTTGGAAATACGGATTGTGATTTTAAAAAATCACAACAGTGCATTTGTTCTCTCAAAATAATAAACTTGATTAACCCCAATTTTTATAAAGTTATATATAGTATTATTGCGTTTCAGAATATTCGCGACAATAGCGAGATAAAGAGCTTTGTGTTAACACACAAATAGATGAGAGAGAGGGATTCAACAGTCATAAGAGGCACCAAGATTTTTACTTGAAAACTCTAAAAAGGGAAAAACCATGAGGCGCTATCTAATTAAAATGATTCTACTAGTGTTTGTTGTTAATTATAAATGATGCCCTTCCTCAGGGGAAGATGTTGACTCAATGTATAAAATATACATCATATAGAACACTTTATATAATTGGGGCTGGAAGAACCCAATGCCATGAGACTTGTTCACAAGAGAGTGTTAGCATGTTCATTTGATTGATAGGATTGTATTTGTGCAATATAGGTCGGAGG